>JAAAYG020010092.1:0-64477 GCA_009936455.2 Tomocerus minor | reverse complement strand
GAATTTCGCGTGAACTAGACACATTTTAACTTACTTTTTTTCAGAGACTTCACAGACTATAGTATCTATAGGCTCTGCCATAACCATTAGCTAATCTGATGATATCTATACATGGGGACTATATTATAGGCACTTTCTATGTTAATATACATGCACGCTAAAGATAGATACATAAATATTTAGAGTTATTGTCATGCGATGTGGAAACCAAAGCTAATAATGAAGTACGAATCCTTTCTTAATGCCCTTAGCACATAAGTATCTGGTTAGAATTCGATTCTAATATAAAAACTAGCGTACTATGACAGTAGTCCTTAGATGTTGACTAATTATATTGTTAATTTGATGAAATAAATCTCTATATAGAGTTAGGTAGGATGGCCAGAAGGCAAGTAAGGATAGTGTAGAGTGCTAACGTTTATCTTTCCAGGTAGTAAGCAGCAGTGCACGATTAGTGGATTTGGAGAATAAAGAATTTAAGGAAGATTTGAGTCTAAGCGGATGTCGTTATTCCACTTGGGAGCTCTTTGTCCAGTTTTTATCCAGGAAGAGGAATTGTACAACTTTTCCCGGAAATTCATTAGTGACGAGGAGAATGGATGGAGGAGAGACTGACGAAAATGGACAGAAAGGGCCCATTAGCCATTTTTTCAATTCGCAGAGTTATCTTGGAAAATGTTTTTTCATGAGGAAAGCACAAGTCCTAATGAGGGATGAAGATGAGTGTAAAGTAAAGGTCAGATGATGTAATTAGACTATGGATGGACAGAGAGGATATGGAATGGTGAAGAAGACGCCGAGGAATTTTCATGCTCACATCCGTACAGCAGAAGAACATAAGTCATGACGTTAATAGTGGGACAGAGCATAAGTGCAAGGCTCAGAGAGGATGCAAAAAGTACAAGTGGCTCTCTAGGTAAATCGTTGAAGATAAAACAGTTTGGAGTAGAAGGAAGTAGAAGGAAGGAGATTGGAGTGGATGTACGCACGCTCGCCTCCACTTCTCCGTTAATTCCCTAGTAAATATTCAACAAGTTTAATCTGTCTTATTTCGCTTATCTCCTGCCATTAGCAGTTCTGTGGCTATAGTATTAATATGCTTCTATTTATCTGTCTGTCCTGTGTATGGAGTGTGCTGGGAGAGATAGAGTCACCTTTATGAATTATTTATTACGGAATTTTGTGTGGATGTCCATTACTCATCTTCTTGTTTCTCGAAGCTGTAATTGTATTTCTGGTGTATTTCTGGATTGGATGGATCATAGACACCTTGCTCAAGAGCCAATTCCTTGACTGTTTTTTTGGCATTAAATCAGTTGATCTTGAGAATCAAGTAGATCTTTTAATAAGTACACAGTATTGCTTAGATCGTGACTAGATTTTTCCTGTCTCTTCTAATACTATACTCCTTTAACTCATTACAAACAGAGATATGACGAGCTCTTTTGCTCAGAGCAAATACAAATACAACTCTCAATCACGTTCTAAATACTCTTCTTGTCTCTCTTTAGTCATACAATTATTTATTTAAGTATTTATGGCTTTTTCTTTCAGAGCGTCCACTTCCAATTTGCAATTCCTCGTCTGTTTGATCATAATAACAGTAATATTGCTAATCTCTACTCTCAGGATAATATTATGCATAGTCAGGAGCCTATAGGCAAAGTTGTTTCCTCTAGTCACTTCCTACTATGTGAGAGGAAGAGCTTTTACTTGATCTTTTGTTTGAGAACCTTTTATTTAGGCAAGTAAAAAGTTGAATCTCCATTTTCTGAGGATCGTTGGCATATTAAGAGGAAGGAATTGAGTGAGCACACAGAGATGCTGCTGTGAGAGAGGAATGGGAACTGCGGATGTGATTAATTTATTTATTTGTAGTGACCTTGGCTGTGGATGGAGATGAAGATGAGCATGTTATGTGCTCTGTTATGAACTGTGAGTTGTTGTCTTGATGACCTTTATTCGAGTGTAATATCATGTTATTATGCCATAGTTTACTACGTTACCTGCTTTCCTTTCGTTCGCTTCACTTTGCCTACTCGAACATTTCATAAACATTGTCATGCTCTCTGTCCGTGTGTGTGTGTATGTGTGTGTGTATACATATAACCACCATAATATATACATACATCTATATAGACACTACTGTCTGTACACTGGCACTGACGTTAAAGCAACTTGGACGTCAGATCCTCAACTCTGAATGGCAAATTAAAGGGAACCACGCCAGACGAGACAGGCAAAGCAACTCTCCTCAACGTACAATTAGAAATCATCTCGTCAACTAATCTAATTTGATCTTGTTCTATGTATAATATCTCTATGTAAATTCTAAATTGTAAATATACACAGGCAGTGTAGCCAACAATTCCTCTTAATGCAATCAAAAGTATGTAATAGACCTCTTTGATAATATTTTCAATTTCAAGATGAGATCATTTATGGGATTTTTATGTCTAGTGGACAATTTTCAAGACAGTTATGATTAGAGTTTAAAGGTAAGCGTCGAGCTGGAGGTAACATTTCCATTGTCTAACCGCTTTTAACATTGAAACAAAACTAACTACACTACTATAGTCCCTTCGATAAATAAATGACCACTAGTTCTCTATTTACTTAAATTAATATCCTTCCCATTAACTCATCTCTACTGTTCAATAATTCTCGTTTTATTTTGCATAAACATTGCAAAGTAAGAGACACTTCATATAGCTATACTATATGAATTCTATATCTTTCCAAGAATTAATTATTTATCCCAGAATGTCAATATTGTAAACATCTTCACGTAACTAAAGCATGACCTTAGCATTGTATTTGTAGTTTTCATTAACATCAGTTGAAAAATCCCCTTCAAACCAATTCCAAATGTCAGGGAGCAAAAAAGGAAATAATTCCACGAAAAAAAATTGTCAACATCAATACATCCAGTTTTCTTTAATAGTTTTCTTTAATAACTATGCATTTTCACAGGTCATATCATCCTATTTACAATTATGTTATTGCGGTAACCTGAGACGATCTTGCATTGCAAACCTTCCACTATTGATTCTTAGGTTACTTCTCATTTACAGATACCAACAGGCTTGGCGCAATGGAAATTTTTGAGATTCATCCTATTGATTTCGCTGTTCTTTTCACTTTTATGGCATGAATAAAAATTAGTATATATACTTTGTAATTTACAAGTAGACAGCTTGACGATTGGAGGAGGAAAAATCGAATGAATATCTGTATTGCCCTTGGCGAAGACCTTTGAAAGATTTGAATCCTTTTAGCAAAGGTCATTTACAAGTTTGGAATTTTTTAAAGTTAAATCATTTTCGGATCTTCCAGAGCGTTGTATCAAGGGCAGTGGGCAATTTTGTTCAAGTTTGAAATAATTTGGCATTGTTGTTGCGTAACACTTAATTCTACATTACAGAGACATGGACGTATCACAGTAGGCAGAAATTCTGAAATGCGCCTATTATTATAATACCTACGTATAGACGCTAGTAAAGATATACCATAGAGTCATAAAGCCATGAAGTCTCAAGTGGTGATAATATTGATGTAAATAATTTCAGTTTCAAAAAAATATGTGTATACCTAGTAGTAGATAATTCTAGAGCTGTAGGAAAGGGAATCCCTGAACTATCGATGCAATAAATAAATATGAGTTCATATTTTCCTTATTATTCATTTTGCGTTGCAATAATTTGCAGAATCTGAATTCTTGATATCCCATGAGAAAATACAGGATCGTTCAAACGTCATCGCACAACTACCTACACAATTTATTGTTTAGTGGAATTCTCCATGTGACTCCTTTCTTTATTTAAAAAATATTGGAATTACTCACTGTGTCGAGACAGATAGCAATTATGGCACCCTCAATGATGGTTATATAACTAAATAGTAATTATGATTGCAGTATCTGCTAAACTAACAATTATCCTATGAATTATTATTAAGTAGAAGATAAAATTTTGGCACAGTTATTGTTTTGGAGTTTGGATGGTTGAAAAAGTGTTACCATTGCATTGGGTTAGAAGTACCCTTGTGAATTTAGAGGTTTAGAGCTATTCTGATTGGAATCTATTAGTGCATATTTTAATTTGATGGGCAAGAGTTTGGAATTTGTCTTGACTCGTACATATATAGCCTATGAAAGTTTTACATGCTTTGTTCACCTTTTACAGAAAGGGTCAGTTGCAAATGAATCGAATGAGTTAGCAAAGCAAACTTCGTAGTAAGGTTATTTCTTGGGTGCTGTGTGGTTATAAAGTCAAAGTCAATGCTGTATATTAGCATTTGCAGTCATTAGTGACACGCGAACATAGGCTCAGCATACCAATAAGTGTCTTCGTCTCTCGTTTGTTTATTTTGTCATTTCAAATCCACTTGTTTATGGAGGTGTATATATCTTGGCTACCTACGTACATATGTACGTACGTCAGATCCTACAACGTAATTAGTACCATTTTTTCGTATCAGATAACTTAAGAGAATAATATTATGTCGTGTCGATGAGACGTTATGCAAGCTATGCATACAAATGATTCCAGGAAAATTATAGGCCACATTAATAGCAAATCCTTTGTCTGACTCACTAATAATGATCATTATCTGTAATTTCAAGTCAGAAACTTGATATTAGAACATATAATGCTCTGTAGGGCATGTAATGTGAGACATGTGCCATTTCCATTATAAATCTTGCCAGAGGTTTATTTTAATGCAATAATTACAATGCTAGATTATCATAGATTAGTTAGAATAAAGCCTATTAATTACATGAGCTTTTGCGTCACTTTCAAAGACTAATCTACCATCACAAACATATGCTCTTCTTCTTCACTATAATTTATTTTTTCAATAGAAATCTGCTTCCTTTATTACTCTACATATACGCACTCATTCATGGAATCTATATGGACTAGGTAATAAACATAAGAATCTTCTGTGGGAAAAATACACAGACATACCTGGGTGGTAAAATCATCCTCTCATTACGAAACATCATGGAACATTATTACCTTGTTTATGACGACTTCATTGTGGTTTTGATTATTTTTTGAAACGAAGACCTTTACATGATAACATGTATTCAGTGTTAACTACAGTTTTAGTTGTACTTAAAATTAAGGTGGCACCCTTTTATCCTATAGTAAAATAGAAACTTAATTATGTAAATGATATAAGGCACTAAAAAAGGGTAGGCTAAATAATTTTGAAATGTCCGTGGTGTCCTTTAAGAGGAGGAACTCTTTAAAAAAAACTACGGTGAAGGCTTACATACAGTTCATTTCGATTTTTATTGCAGGCATGCATATATTAACACTACCTACCTGTGCATATATGTTATTATGAGTACCTGTGTGTTTGTAGTATTGCAAAGGATGGAAAGGTCGCAGATTACGTCTAATAAACTTTTAAACTTCATTTATCGAAACATTAGAGATTGCCGATTGGTTTGTGTACGTATAATTCATGCATTAAATTGTATGTTTATCTTATCTGTCTTGCCTTGCCTAATGTACATATATACGTAGTACCTACATGGGAATAGTATTATTACACTTATAATAACTACTCACTATTATATCATGGTCTAAGTAGTGTGGCTGAATGTGTTTAATGAAGATTAAAATGACCCGTTAGTATTTGAGAAGAGAAGATTTTACGAGCAAATGACGCAACTTCCCTTGTTATATCCCATTTCATAATAAATTTATTGAGGTCTATGCAAATACCTACTAAGAAGATACCTACTCGTGTTTTCTGTACATAACTACTTATATATCTTACAAAAGTCTATAGTCACTATATGTTACTGCGGATAATTAATATTCTTTTTCATTTCTATTTTTATTGCACACTCACACAAAATAATATCGTACAGAATGCAGAACAATACAAATACCATGACACACTTTACCTGTCTTTAATTTTAACTAATAATTACTCCTCTCCTCATACTTAATTACACGTGTAAATATTTAGGGGCACTGTTACAGACTTTTAAGATTTGTTAATCCTTTATGCAATCCATTTCCATTTCTAAGTCGAGTTTTCATCGTACTCTTGTAAGTACGAGTTGAGGATAATCCCATTACATAAAAATAGTCACAGAAAACACAATTTTAGCGAGTAGTAATGACAAGTCGAGAATTCCTTAGTAATACGTCGGTTTGAAATAACTATTTGCACGTTTTGGAGGAACTGGAGGTCCAGCTACTCGCGTTGGAAGGAGTCCGCTACTTCGAGTTAAAATTTCCTCATTATATTCTTTTCTTGACAGTGTCGACAGCTGGTTAATAATTATTTGAGGCATTGCCCCTACAGCCGTGTCCAGTCTTTGCAGGCTACAAACATACAAATTATGAATTATCTCGAATTAATTCCGCAATTATTAATGATTGTGTTATTTTAACAGTAGGTAACATACTATCCGCTTTGCTCGTCACTTCTTTTAGTTACAGTCATTCCCAAATTTTGGATTTCTGCTTGGAGCCTTGCTAAATTATCCTTTAGGGCCGCATTAGTCCTTTTTACCCTACGAAAAGTTATTTCTCAGTTTAGTTTGATCCTTTTATAACACCATGGATTAATTGTTACTTTTGCAATTAATATTCACAAGATTTTTGAAATTAAAAATGTTGCGTCCAAAGGCAAATGATAAGTACAGATAACTTTGGATTTATGCACACTATAATAGGAACCGATATGTAGAGTACATTATACACATCTTACTTGTTGACCTGAACAATAATGCCAATAACGACAAATAAAACGATGAGAGCCACGGCAGCAGGAACTGCGGCTGAAATAGCTCCCCATTTTTCGATTTCTGAAGTCACCTCGTCCTACAAAGTTAAAAAATAAATATTTAACAATTACTACAACACTGAAATAGTGGAATAGCTACTAATTATTTTAATTTAGTGTATTAGTCTTACTAGTATTTCTTGTAGATCCATGTTTGAAATAGGGGAACTGAAAATGGGATTCAAGGGAACGTTGCGTAATCGGTTGCAGAATTTTTTGAGCGCTTATTTTGGCAAACAATTGATTGGCATACCATGGATCCGGGTCCGCCAAGTCAAAGTAGAATCTAATCGCCACCAATGTGAATGAATATCTGTGTTCGGTTATCTATGTATTTTTCTAACACGAAATGTGATAAAAATGATAACATGCCTTTTCAATAACAATATCTTACTAAGTATGCCTTATCTGGCCATTCTATACCTAAATTATGAGCATCAAAGGATTTAGATATCAAAATAGTAACTTTGATGGGTCCTTGAATTCAATAAGTGGAATACATAGTACTCCATACCTATTTTTGTAGGTTTAGATTGTATAGAGATTCGATAAGAGAAGTATTTATGTCTATATATCGATGTCCACATAGGCACGCGCAGGTTAGGTGGGTAACTAAGATATGAATCCTTTCGTTAATATATCGCTTTATTGTTAGGGGTGGATACCTACTAAGTTACAGAAAGTATTATCATGTTAACCTTTACAAAGTTTAGCAATTTTTAGTGTTGAATTCCAAGTGATTAGATACCTTAGGATTAACTCTAATTGTCTAGGTGCTCACGTAAGTTTAGGGGCTGCCCATGCAAATAGAAGACGCATAGCGAGCATTTTTAAATTAGGATTTAACCAGGTAGTATATTTCTATTTACGTGCGTTACTGACGACCATGCTTTTTATATAATCGTACACCTCCACTTTAATAGTTACATCATTTCCATCTTTATTTCAGAGCTTTACAAAATGTATAAATAAAGCCCTTTTATCGATAGGCACATATTATACTTTAACAGATAGATAGCTCATCTCAATTTTGACACTGAAAGACAGGAATAAATACTCATAAAGCAATTATGAACGGTTATGGTTATGGTGTGTCGGACACACAGTTTCATCTAATCCTTTAAAATTGTATACCCTTAACCCTTTCTCATACAAGAATGTTAACCTACTAGCATTGTGTTCAGCCGGGACGAGACAAAATACACCGCCACCACTTACACCACCAACACCGCTTGGAAGACTTTCGGGTAACATTGGATACCTCAAACAAGGAGCATGTTTGTTTTTCTTTAGGTTAGGTTAGCGTTACACCCGAAAGTCTCAAAGCGGTGTAAGTGGTGTAGTGGTGTAAGCGGTGTATTTTGTCTCGACCCGTTCAGCCACTATACCGATTTATGAAGATGATATTACTTTAACAGCAAAGTATGTTCTTTCTAGGAAGCTCATTTCATCATACTGTGCTGGATTGCTAAAAGGATATCAAGGTGCAGGCTGATATGATAGGAATTAAGTAAGCACATTATTCTACAAACAATTTTACAATGAAAATGCATATGGTGCCAGCTCAATAAAGAAGAAAAAAAAATACTGCTATTGGTAAACCGCTTAAAATTGTGAGTGACTCTCTCTCTCTCAAATTACAATTCTCTGAACTAGCTTTTTTTATTGACAACAAATTGATGACATGATTACGACTGTGTCCTAAAATATCGTGTTATTTTTTAGCATACACAATTTTTGGCACACGCCAAAAGCATAAATAAGCAACTGTATAACTAAAACTCGATGAGTAAATCTGATGGTGATCTGATGTGATCGTAGTTTCTTGCATACCATTTCAATCCAATGTTACTGAAAATAATCAATGGCAGTCGACAGTACATCAGAAAAGTTTGAGTAATATATGACGTAGAATGTAATATGTGGTAGACTTCCAATTATCAAAATCATCTATAAATATAGTCACATATCATCCATAAAGACTATTACGCATGCTGCAAATTCTTTTATGACGACTACGAATATCGAATTTTTTAGAATTTAAGAAGCGTGGATATGGACGTGCTGTATGAACAGAAGATTTCTCTTGCTACATGGAATTATGGAATTATATGGGAGTAACAGCTGAAGTCTTAACGGTCTTAAATAGTTAATCTCATTATATCAACACAGAATGACAAAAACAGGACTAGGTGGGATGTATGTACATGAGACAACATCTCCACACAATGTGATTGTCATCTCACGTCACGTGCGTATCACACAATACTTCACAACAACAATTTCCAATCTATTTATAGGATTATAACTTATCTAAATGTCATTAGCCTTCAGAAACTAGATACCTACTAAACCTCGTTAAAGTCTGTGGAGCAGAAATGATTTAAGATATTGGATATTTTATTTCGACCCCCAGTCCCCAAATTCTGTGAAACAGCTTAGTTCGTAGAAGTGCAGTGTTTACTGTCAATACTGTGCAGCTTCTGATGTAGTAAGCGTAATAATGATTACGCGAAATATTGTGTATTGCAATTTGCATGGTTGATTCATTGCAGCGCATGCAAGGAAATCAAGGAAGACTGAACGAATTGAAATCTAGAACAAGAGTTGCTCTGCAAGGGACCCAATTTTTCTTTTTTCTGCTCGACATTCTCAATTGTTCCTTTGAGCAGATGTACCTAACTAAGTATGCAAACAAAGAAGATTTTCTACTCGAGTCCATTATTATTTGCATATGCCTAGGATGCACTTACTTACCTAGTACAAACCATACTAGTGTTTCTTTGTATCTCTGTGAAAGCCTGAAATAATTGAGTACAGAAAATATAACAAACAGAAGCACGTCAAAGTAAGTGGCACACTGCATGGCTGGGCACTGGGCATGTTATAATGAATGCTATCTAATGTACATAGATATTAGATAATGCCGTCTTAGAAAGTGTCCTCATCTATAATACATCCTTTCTCAAAACCCAAAGTTTTCTATTGCACCCGTTTAGTCAGCCTTCTGCTCTCGTTTCTTCCATAGTGTTGAAAATATCATCTCAGCTCAAATCTCTTAAAATGATTAAAAGTAAGCATAGGATAAAACAAAATTTTCCGAGTGAGGTTATCATCGGCTTCTGTTTCACCATCCTATGTATCATTTGGAGTGTTGATGGCGAAGCGGCTTGCTGGTGGTCAGGATGTCAGCCCCTAGGATGGGCAACACGGGGATGCCCGACTGCAGGATACAACACCAAGGAATCAAAGAAATGTGAAGGTGGTGACATGTATCACTGCTGTCCAGAAGAACTACCGACACCATCTCCCCCGAAAAATGGTAAATACAATCATTCCAAAATCATTTACTAGCGATTGGTATATAAGAAAGATTTTGCATGAAAATCAAACATTGTTCTAAAATATTGCTAATTATTCTACTAAATATTGCATTGAAAAGGTTGCTGGTGGTCCGGATGCCAACCGTTCAATTGGGCAGATAGAGGATGTGCAGAGGGATATAAAGAAATAGAAAACAGCCCTTGCAAAGCAGGGACTATTTATCAATGCTGTCCCGCAGAGAATGGCAAGGAGAAATAAAATGCAGCTAGTGTATAATTAATTAAACCTTTAATTGTTGCTAATAAAGTTTTAATTAATTTTTACAGAGACTATGATTAGTGAAGAGGAATTTAATAAGGCAGCAGCAACAAAGCGAGGCTACCCTGATGCGTCGTTCTATGAAGGATTTGTAAAATCCATACCCCAGGCCAACATAACATCAAAAGAAGAGTTAGCAAAATATTTAGCGCATACATGCTGGGAGACAGTGGGTTTTCAGTTCACCAAAGAAGTTTTGTGTCAAGACAATTTAGAAGCGTGTAAGAAGGCCTACCCCAATCGAAAAGGCGGCCTTCCTGACAAAGTGTACTATGGCCGAGGGATGATGCAACTGACTTGGGACTACAATTACAAAGCTGCTTCCAACGCCCTTTATGGGGACGATCGCTTGATAGAAGATCCAGATGTGGTCGGAGATGACCCTGAAATCGGCTGGGCTACCGCAGCGTGGTATTGGGCAGAAAATGTTCATGACCATTCGAAAACATTTGGCTCTACTCTATTCAAAATCAACGGAGCCTTAGAATGCGATGGAGGTCCAAATGCGGCGAACCGCGTTCTAAGATTCACACATTATAAGCAGATTCTTAGAATACTTAAAATGCCAACCCCTCCTGACAGCGATGGACACTGCCGCGCTAGAAAAAGACGCCCAGGAGGAACTCGCAAAACGACTGTCGCACCTGTTCTGTGCAAAACTGAAATGTAGAACTGAATTAGCAATACCGGCAACATTGTACCAAATTTTATGTATATATTTTTATAACTGAGTGTATTCGGGGTTAAGTATCAGCGCTCTGATAAAGTGAAAATCAATGACATATCTTACAAGGATTGATAAAACCAAAAATGATAAGTAACACTATTATTACTATACACTTTATTATTATATTACATATTTTATAACATGTATCATGTACATTGTGCATGTGGATGATATCAAAATAAAACTAATCGATCATTTTTCATGAGTGCCGATATACCGGAAAATATTTTGACTAGTCTTTTGCAAAACAGCAAGAAGATTAATGTTGTGCGCAAATGTTTTGTAGGCACGTACAAATTAAAGATAGTTAAAACCTTCAAATCATGAATGTCAGTGTCAATCCAACACCAGATAGCAAAGTCATGCTTTTCTTTCCACTCGTTGTACATTATGGATTTATATACTTGCATACAGGGCTTGATGGATTCTTTTTAATTTTTAATTAATTATATAATTCTAGAATATATGCCAATTCTGTCATTATATGAACTTCATTTTCATTATTATGCTACATTAATACAAGTTACTTCACATCGAAAATTATAAGCAATTAATACATGCTATTCAATATCGGTACCCTTATCTCGGGAAATTACCAATTGGTATCAGACAGAAGGTGAAGAGTGAAGTACTGTTATGAGTATGGACCATGTAAGGACGTAAATACTCAAAAATAAATTAATACAATACACGCTTTTACTTAAAAATTACTTTAGTTAATACAAAGACTTCATTAAAGACGGTTACAAAATGCTGGCTAAGACGATATTGCTTTTAGGACTGGTTATGGTGGCCTGTGCTGCCAAAATCAAGTACAACAACTATAAAGTGTATAGAATGACCCCTAGCACCAAGCAGCAAGTCAAAGTTTTGTTAGAACTGGAAAATCAACCGGTAAGAAATTAAAATTTTATAAAATATCGTCGTGAGTGGCAGGAGTCAGATTTTATTGCTGATTTGGAAATGCAGGTGTCATTTTGGCATGGACCTTCGAAGGATATTGGAAAGGCTTCGGATATTATGATTCCTCCTCATTTACAAGAACAACTGCTGGAGGGGATTGTAGCTTCGGGGATCAGAGTCGAAGAATATATTGGAGATATTCAAAAGTTAGTTTCATTGCATGGCTTTTATAAGTTTACAGAAAACAGTTTTCTTTAAATACATTTAATACCTATTTTTGATTTTAGACTAATCGATGCAGAATCCGTTACCACAATGGCAAATGGGGAACTTGACTGGACATCATACCATAACCTAGAAGACGTAAGCACATACACACATAAACCATTAGTAGACTTATAGTATCTAAATACAATCAAGGAATTCATTTTTTATACAAATAGCTAACGAAAATTCTTAAATTATTGTTAGATTTACAGTTGGTTGGACGCACAAGCTGCAAGACACAGCTCTATTGCCTCTACATTCGTTTTGGGTCAAACTTATGAAGGCAGGGACCTTAAGGCCATAAAAATCAGCAAGTCAAACGAGACCAAGCCTGCAATTTTCGTGGATTCAAGTAAAAATATTTTCTGCTATGATTACTTTTTTCGCTAGAACATACCAGTATTAGGAATTAGCAATTTATGCAAGTTAATAGTGAAGAAATTCTAAGTTTATAAGCAAATGTATTGCTTAGTCATTTTAATGGTGATAGTTATATCGACAGAGTATTAATACTTGTTGTAGATATTCATGCTAGGGAATGGATCACAAGTGCTGTTTCCACATACCTTATCAACGAACTACTGAACAGCAACAATTCTCAAATCCAATCATGGACCGAAGACTTTGACTGGTAAGACTATTATTTGCTTAATTCTGGCAATTATCAATACAGTAGCTACGTTTTGCTCAACCTCATAAACATGACTTTGGCAAATTATCGTAAAGACATCCATCAATACTATCATCCCCCTCTAAATCATATTATGCATATTCCAGGTATGTTCTCCCAGTTTTCAATCCAGATGGATTCGTCTATTCCCATACAACAGACAGAATGTGGAGAAAAGTAAACACTTTTTATCTTATTTCCTGTATTTCGATCATCAACATGATAAAAAATTGTTTTTATTTGCACCAATTAGCATGTGTAACAATTTGATTTTTTTGGAACCTTGACAGACACGCTCGAATACTACCAATGCATTATGCAAAGGCGCCGACCCCAACAGAAACTTTGACCACTATTGGTTCACTGGAGGATCATCTAACAATCCTTGCAGTGGTGAGTAGTTTGTTACAGTTAGCAAATCGTTAGTTATATAAAAATCAAATTGATGAAAATATTTTCGTGGATATCAGAAACCCATGCTGGAGCTAGAGCATTTTCTGAGCCTGAAACACATGCGATGTCGCTGTTCATTGACCAAATCGCTCACAGAATGCCATTCTACATGAGTCTTCACAGCTATGGTCAATGGATTCTCATTCCTTTCGGTCACAACAATACCAGAATCCCACAGTACAACACTTATGTATGTATGCCAATTGCAACTAATAAAATAATTAGTGTGTAATGTAAAATGCTGGTTAAGTAATCTAATTCGTTGATGTTTTTGATGCGCAGATGAGAATTGGTAATGCAGCCGCTCAAGCTCATGCTCGCCGAAATGGTAATAAACGTTTCCTTTGTACAAACAATTTTTATTAGTATATTATACACACATAATGTATCATAGTCTGAGGGGAAAGATCACCAGAGATTTTTCTCCTTGTGTAACATTCCGTCAGGCTAAAAAAAGATGCTCAATATTCAATCGTAACATTTTTTATGATTGTGGCCATTTTCTGATAACTTTCAGTCAGAAACTGTACTACATATAATATGCTATACGCACAAGGAGTAAAATAAAATGTTAAGAAGTTTTTATTAAAATGCATACATGTACATTGTAAACGTATTTTCTCCCTACGGAATGTAATTCAATACCACTATGACCATGTATATGCAATAAGTGAACATTTTACTGGACTATTTATTTATGTTTTTATATTAATTATATTGATGTAAACAGGAACGCTTTTCACTCCAGGAAATGTTGTGGATCTACTTTGTAAGAAAATCACAGTTTATTATACAAATTACCACAAATATTAATTGTAAATGAGTTCTAAATCACCATTTTGTATTACATAGACGTAGCCAGTGGAGAAAGTTTTGATTGGGTCAAAGGAAAACATAACACCAATTTAACTTACATTTACGAATTGCGAGATAAAGGACGCTACGGTTTTATCCTTCCGGCCAACCAAATCATCGAATCAGCTTTGGAATTCTTGGATGGTCTGCAGGTCATTATTGATGAACTCCGTCAAGGTATTCCTTCTTCAGATGCAGAGGCAGAAAAGGATTTTCATCCGACGAATAAACTTCCACCCAATCTTGTGCAACCAGTGAAAATTACTCCGGACAAACCAAACATTAATGACTTAAATGCAAAGGAACAAACATTTGGTGCTGTTCCAAATATTCGACAGTTGAGATCTCCATTGCCTGGATTTCAAAGATTCTAATTAAACTTCCTTATTTAAAGGATATAGCCCATTGTACATGTAAACCATGTATGATAACAAAATTATAAGCTAAAAAAGTAATGCGAATTAAATAAGATGCTAATTACGAAAAGCCAAGCAAAACTCAGTGAAATCATGAAGATCCCATTTTTTTTTATTATTAAAACTTAGTAATATATCTCTTCTTTTGCTTCAAGATGTTATTCACGGCTTGCATGTAGATATCAATTCAATTTTCCTAACACATTGTAATCAAAATCAAACCCAATTAAATGATTGTAGCATTAAAACAGCAATTCAAGAACCGGTACGTTAGTTAACTTGTTGCATAAGAATGTGTTACAGACAAGAAACTAGATGTATCTGGAACATTTATAGCAATTAGTCTCTGTTCCTTTCTTACAGAGTTTGAATATTATTCATACTATTACTGCAAAGCTGTTAACACCAAAGACTTCCACAATGTAATACATATTAAACGCATTTTATTCCAAATCTGGCGATCAGAGGAAGCTTTGCTCGTAATTCAGGCACGATACGATAGTACTAGTACGCATCTATTACTCCAATTTAGTATGTGATAATTATTGAGCAGCGTATTACTGTCAGTACAATGACAAATGGTAACCCAAAAGTTTTAGATAAGCCCCTTGGGAAGCTTATTCACATTTTTAAACCCCAAAAATAGTTAACTCGCATCGCAATTGGAAACAAATGAGAGCTGAAATGATTGACAGTGATAATTTTTTAACTGTCTCAAGCCTGTATACAGATGACATTTACTCGGAGACAATTTTTTGCCGTATACAGACACAACTGTCTCGTTGATAATTCGTAGATTAATAGTTTAATAGGGGGAATAAGAACTGTCCAATAAGTCAGGAAAAACTGCAACAAGTATACAGATTAATAGTAAGCAATTGCTGCAGCTGGTGAGTAAATGAAATCTCAAACAGATAAATAAGTTCAAGTGTCAAGCCCCGTTAGATGTTCCTATATTTCCACCACACACCGTACACAGAGCACATTAGTCAAAATGTGTCACCGTTGCACATTTACTTTTGTTACTTAGACAAGATGATCATTTTAGTGGCAACTTTACTATTACTCGTTGTAGTTGGAGTGGATTACATAATCCAGAGACATTAAATAGGCGCCATCCTAATTATCATAATCAATTTTTGCGCATCTCAAAATCTCATTGAGTAAGTTGCAACTGCAATATGCAATTAGGTATATATCATTTTTCTCAGGCAGTTTGAGCTTGAAGCCCCTATTTTTGCTAACATTAAAGTGGAGCAAATTATTAGCTAAAAATGTAATTGTAATAGCAATTGAAAAATTTCCGTTTAGTTTTGATTGTAAAGTAATGTAATTACCATAGGTGAACATCGTGCGTAGGTTTGAAACTCTGAGACATACATATAGTTATGCTTATCTTTAACATTTAGGCATACGATATAAAATATTACTTTATATGTATACAAGAATTATCTATTCGATATCCTTGATACATGTCTATAATATGATACAATTGCACTTGCACTCGTTTATTCGCTAAATCGTCACTCTTAAGTACTAATTACTTTGGTTGGTAATGAACAAAAGTAATTGCTTTTGTATCGCCACTGTCTTTGTGCATTGAATTCCTAATACCAATCTGTAGTAAAAGTACTTTAATGAAATAAGGTAGCAGTGATATAGTGGAGGGGAAATCTAAATGTGGACAGGAAAGTTTCTGTAGCATAAAATGTATTGCCAAAGGTATATTGTGCAATAATTAACAGAAGTTCTAATGAAATTAGACCCTTGATACTAATCGCAAGTTTCATTAACATTTGCATGAAGAGCTTAACGCATTTTAAGCTTATGCAGCCAGCATTGCCTATCATGTAATACATATATATTCTTGTTATTTTAGTGTTGCTCTAGTCAGTATACATAGCGAACCGATTACATAATAAATGTTCGACTGTTCCAGCATACTTATAATACATTGTAATACTCTAGTGCCCTGGACTGTTCAATATATATGCCACTACCCTGCTCTTCAGGACTAAAGGTGAAAGTTGAAATTGATCTTCTGTTAGGACATTGTAATATAATGTAATGTAAGAGTTTTATTGTAAGACATCGGCTTAGCTTAGTGTGTCTTGATTTGTCTTTACAGTTCTTTATTGGTTGACAATATATACATATACATATTTAAGGTAATTTTAAAACTATTTTTGACTTAGTTTGGTCTTTTTACACAGCTATTTATACTGAAAGTAGCAGTGTCCAACCAAAATTAATCTTCTATGGTACTTCGACCGTTTATTTATTCAAGAGTGGAGGCAAATGTCATACACGGCTATTCAATGGATTGGCAGAGGCGAAGAGGGTATTATGCAAACGCAGAGTTAGTGTTTCGCGAAATTCAATGTAGAGATCCAGTGGATGAAAGGCTAACGAAATTCGGTTCAATATCAGAACCCACAGAAAAACCACGAAGAAATTATTCTACTCATTTACTCAAAGATAATCAATTCTAGGAATTCTTGGTTTTATTCCTATCTTCCATTCATTACCGCAGTATAGCTGATGACGTTATCATTACTGTTTACGTACACATATAGTTGTCCTCAGTGTACGCTTCGGAAAGTAAAATTTCCTGTTTGGGCCGATTAGATTGTCTATTTGGAATTTGGAAATTCTGAAGCGAAGTATTATTGAGCAGCAGCATATATGCTGGGATGTGTTTTAATACCTATGAGCAATAAAAGTAATTTTTAAGACGGACAACCTTCGTCCTAAAAATTAGATATAAATAGATGCTTCATTGCAAATATCCGCGAGTAAAATCTTTTGACCTTTTCCAGAAAATCCCATACTATATCCACACGAGGCAATAATTATGTCCCTTAACTTTAATCAACTTAAATTGCTTAAATTATGGTTGCGTAAATGGTGACTTTGCAAGGTCAATGAAATTGGGATCCTTCTGCTAAAACTTACATAGACTACACTACTTGCTACTACTTTACTCTACACACACTGCATTGCTCTAGCCTTCACAATTTTAAGCATCAAGTGTATAAAAACTGGAACTGTTAACTCCTATTCAGCTGTAATGACCACCGTTTACACTCTTGTTAATCTTATCGATAAAATGAATAGCAAATAGAAAATAATTATTACATAATATAATAACCCGTAATGCATGTTTGCAAAATCTAATGTACCTAACACATTTCTACACACTTGTTCCGCATTCATTGTATCACATTTTTTTTATTGGGTCTACAAATAATATTCCGCCATGCTAATAAATACCAATTTTTCGGTATAATTTTCAGTTTACGGCAAGAATGTAGGTTATGGCTAAAATCGGTTTATTTGCTGATAAATTTTTTTTTACTAAAATAAAACAAAAAAAAATAGTTTTGCGTTTCTTTCGAATAAAAATTCATTTGTAAAGGTATTAGAGCTTGCGTCAACCCTTGGAATGCCTCTTGGATTTCAAGTATTGTATTAACCACAAGGATTGTAAAATTATTTTAATAAAGAATTCTGGTACCAGCTCAATAGACCTACATATAAGACCCACATAAAAAGACCGATGAAATAACACCTACGTTCAAAAAGATTTACCAGCATAAATACCTACTTAAATTATTAATAAATATTTAAGCGAAGCAAATGCAACAATTTCAATCGCCCAACAAAGTTTGCAGGCGATTTTATTCGGTCGTCTCGTTTTCGTTCTCGTTTTGCATGACCGTATTGAGGGGATGGGCATAGGGTCAATTGCCCCCCCCCCCAATGAAAATTTTGTAAAAATGAGCAAAATTTTCCACACTTCCCGCGAAATGAGATATATTTTATCAGTTTTTGGGCTAAAACAGCAAAATTTCTCGCGCTACGCGAAAATTGGAGCGTTGGGAAATAATGTAATAAAATATATTTCGCTTTGCCACTCCCGAAATTGAGTTCTAAATACGGCCTTGACTAACTGAAACAATTATATTTTAGTAGGTTTTAGCAGGTGTAGTTGATGAAGACAGGTGTTACTATTGACGTAGATATGTGTTAAGGAGTAGATCTTATTGCAGCATAGTGTTATTGCAAGTATGTGTTAATGCAGTAGGTCCTATTGTACGTAGGTAGTTATTATTTCATCGGCCTTTTTCTAGTAGGTCTTTCGGTGTAGGTATTATGACTTAGAACCTAAGAGTCCTATTATTAGGAGATCGTAACTTACATTTAGGTAGGGATATAATTGCAAAGCAGATCGGTACATGGCTGAGAAAAACTATATGGAAATAGACAACCCAATGTAGGAACTGCTATTTAATCCTTTGAATAGGTGCACTATCTTATCCAAACAGATTACACAAATTTTTTGAGCATTTTTTCTACTTCGGTCAAGTATGTTAGGTTTCTATCTTCCGTTTTGTACTTGAAAGGAATATTATAAGCAAATATATAAGTAATATTAGTAATATATGCAAACTATGTTTCATTTGAGTAATTTTCCTCTCAGTGTCACATATGCTGGTCAAGTATATGAGCTTCCATGCATAATTCCTCAATTTGCAACATTGCAAAAACTAAGTATAAGCGTGTTACAAAACTAAAGAGAGATAAATTAAAATCAGTATTCATTTTTTTGCTCTACTTATCTCTCCTTAAGTTATGTGGACTATTTAGTATTTATTCACCAGGAAAATATATTGTAGACAGAAAGCATAAAAGAGGACATTACATTTCTTATCTGACTGATAAGTAATAATTTCAAGTCATTAAACGTTCAATACAGTATTTATAAAATATCTAAAGTTCAGGACGCAGTTTATGATTGGTAGTTTGCACATAAGTAACTACTATCTTTCGTTTACTTATTGATTACATACAGAATACAGACCGGAGGTCCTCAATATGTCATTACATATAATTAATATATTTCAACTGAACTTTAAAAAATCTTATCGCTAAGGCTGTATATTATATACATTTAGGCATCAACTGAACTTGTAAATATTAGACTGTCGTCGTGTGAGGTCTTTGTGATTACGATAATATTATCCTATAAATTGCATAATTTGCATTCATATCCCCCAGTATATTACAAAAAAGCTCTTTATCTCAATTATAAATATTTTAGATTCGCATTGAATATACTATATTTTTTATTATTAGGTAGTCTATAATGCTTACTATTATTATTTGGTTCATGAAATACAGCGCTATGGCGTCTTGGAGTCATTGAATGCAAAATGAAACCGGAAATTCCTAAGAGGATTCTTGTTTTGTTCACTGTAGCTTGCGTCAGAGTATTCTTTTAAAGACGGAGTAGGGGAGTGAAACGAGTGCGGCAATCCAGTTGGCGAAATGACAATTTACTTTCATAGGAATTAAACAAAGGTCATTCTATTTTAGTTCATTGTTATTTGAATACACGACTGAGTAAGTAAACCTCCTCCACAGCTTAGCAATGAATAAATATTACTAAACGAATCATAGTTCCGTCCTATCTATTACCCAAAAAAATATAGTAAACTTGGAGAAATCTAAGCCCTTAACCTGTTGCTATAAAAGTAATATTTTTATATCTAAAATCGATCTAACCAATATTGAATGATGGTCGTTTTTGGCAGCTAATATAGATGAAAATAATTTTTGCTATAAAGTAAAAATGAGCATTGACAGTGTTACAGAAATAAGAAATGTCGATGAATTTATGGATTGATTGTATGGAAAATGGATTTACTATAAACGTATATCTTTTTATTACAAAACCTTTTGTTGCAAATGTTGAAAGCTCACATTCCTTGTGTCTTTCATTATCAAAGTTCGGCAAACTGAGTGACGTGGTTGGAGAAGACGCCAGACGGATTTAGATGCAGAGCACAGATATCAGACAGCTACAACTTAATATTTATATACCTAATAAAAATCCTTACCTATTTATGAGAAATAAATTTGAAATTTAGATTGTACCTTGTGTGTTGGGTAATGGGTATGTACAAGAAAGGATATGTTTCAAATGCACATGTAATTTCAAATTGGAATGAGAATAGTTCCTACCTAACTCTTACAGACACTATTGCATTGTGGTGAATCAATACAGACCCACAGAATAAATGGCAATCATTACGTTAGTTCTATAATGGAAATAGTATGGTCTTCTCCCTATCTATTGAGTTGCTATTGGGTTTACGTCCACTAAAGTAATCCAGTGGGTTATGACGCTGATGAGAAAGTTCTTGCTGGGCAACCACTGAAAGTTTTTAATTTAAGCCATCGATTGGTATAAGTATGAATCTCCGGGGCTCGTAGGAAGATTTACATCATTGCTTAAGTTATTAATAAGTTTGAGTAATGAGAAAAATATTTTTTTCCACTTTTAAGGCATATTCATTTGTATATACAATAGTACATCATATTAGCTACTAATCCAATTTGAAATGTAGTCACGTCACATGACTCAGAAGATTATAACATTTGTAAGATGCGTGCTTATTATAAGAATTCGAAATAAAACAAATTTCTGGATATGCCCCATGTTACTTAAGGCTATTTAATGCACATGTATACTTACATTAATAGCTACATACTCACTATTGCTCACTGTAGCTGTGTTGTATTTGCAAATGTAATTCATCAGTAGTACTGTGTAGAGTATCACTGTATCATAAATATTTAGTGTAGTTAAGTCTAACAGTCCACTCTGATTTGCTTAAGAATCAACACTTGTGTTAAATAGTATTCATGTTATTTAGATTTATACTCCCAGGCAAGCTCACAGTCTGCATGCTGACTACACAATCTGCTGCTGACTATCTAAACAAATTCAATCAAGTAAATGTGCTTCGCTAATCAAATGGTTCTAATTCTAGGTGCCGTTAATTTATTCAACCTTGCAAGGCATTGCAGTTCTCAGTTGGCATCATCAAACATTTACATTTTCGCATTACACTTTTATATTTTAGATGCGGTTGACAAAAACTATTGTGACTGGGCAGTGACAGGTATGAAGATACATACCTATTAGTAGGGGGCCATTGTTATTACAGATTTCATGTGTACACCTTCAAATCTAGCGAGGAGAGGGGGAAGGAAAATGAGCATAAAACTTTTCATTGAAACACTATTTGAATGGAGTTTATTGACATGTAGTCATAAAAATTTACCTATGTTAATAGGTACCTTTTGTTTCCATACCCTTTTTTGCATCTGCTGAAGACTTATTGTCATAAATATATAGCTTTTATGAATCAAGTGTTTTCACTCATGCTTTCGACGGAAAATCTGGAATGGAAATAGAAACAATTGCACGAGTTTGGTATTAAGGACAAGAGAAGGAATTTGTTTTTCAGATATTTGGCTCCATCAAGTCTTATGTGGTTTCGTGTGGCGAAAACCTGTAGCTTACAGCAATTAACACTTTTAATCATCAATGAACTATTTAGCTTGACAATAGTAATGCTCTGTTCGATATGAGTCACTGTGTATTATCCTTACCACATAAATTACAGCTATTAACAATAAATCTAAATCTATTAACGGTTTTCAATAATAGTAATTATGGATACAATGTAATGCAGTTCAAGCATATTTATTTAATTGTACGTATTATATTATGATTCGAGGTAATTACATTGTAAATAGAAGTTCATTCACAAAGAAAATTATAGGACCCAAATACATGTATGGAGGGAAATAATAGAAGCCTTTAATTACATGAATGGTGAAAACACCTAACAATAAAGATGCTTCACTCTTAAATGATCATTCACATGTTCTGACCTCCGTAAAATCGTAAGTTACATCTGCAGTTAATAAATTAAAGGTCCAATCAACTCATTTACCTATAAATACACAAGAATTTATTTCTATTTGTAATTTCAAGAGAGTACCCATCAATAATAGATATGTATATAATTACTTATGTTTACTGTATGCGTACATCAATTCAGGTAAATAATGCAACCTTCAGACATTCTATAACAGGATGGGTATAAGTCCAGAACGTCATTAAGCTATGAAGAATATAATTTATTAAGCCTTGTGAAGCATAATCGTCAATATCATGGGTAAACACATCCATTTCAATCCTCGCTTAAATATACACAATTACATTCATCATGTAGTAGTAAAAGTAGTATTAAATGAATGCGTGTTATTATTGTCATTATGTAACTAATGGAACATGTTTCGCAACCAGTTCCTCAGAGCTCATCTTCAATTATAAACCAATATAGTTAGAGATCGACGAGAATGATAATTTTGTAAATCTGGGTTAGATTATGCAATAGTGTACAACTATGTTGGTTACCTTATTTTAAATAGTGTATCTTGCTGCTTGATACATATATGTAGATAATACAATAATACAAATGACATAAATAAGATATTTTCGTTGATTCCATTCGAGAAAATACAGAGCTAGGCATTATATAATTTATATTTAGTAGATGTCTGCAAGTGTTATCTAATCTAATGAATCAGTTTCAAGCAAAATCGTTTAGAAATGTGGATTTCCAAGATTTATGTACTATGATACATTTTGTTAAATCTAAAAACTATCTTGAACATAATGTATCTGTGGTTGTCAACAGCCTGTTGTGGTCTCTGTCTCTGACGTCTTAGCATGCAAACATGTCAGGTATATATATGATTGCTATTTATCCATATTATGTATCTGTTGGATGTATATCACTACATCACCAGCACTACATAATTTGAAACGCTGTACGTAAGACTGACATTTGTCATGTACATTATTTGCTATGTGGAATGAGAAATTCTTGTATTATTTGATGAGATTGAGTTAGAGACGTAGCTATGAGGAGATTAAACTGTAGAATAGTTGAGAATAAGTAAAATCAGTGAAATCGAGACGTGGCTAACATTAACAATGCAGATGGAAAAAAACTGTGGCTACCTTACTGCCTATCGTTTTCTTTATCTGACCTAACCTGAAATGCACATGGCAATTGGGCCAGCACTCATCTAGGTTACTTCTCCTGCTCTGAATTTTAATCCACATTTTGAAAAATTTCCATTTGATGAAGTTCATTTGTTCATGAATATTTTTGTATCTCGGTTTCTTAAATCCAAATTTCACTTATTTGTTACAGATACTGAATTTTGTAATAGCACGCATCGTAACCTGGAATTCTACCTGTTTTACGCATATTTTACAACCTATTTAAATTGATGTCATAAATAGACGTGTGACAAAGAACCAAAACATAAACAAAATCAACATTGCGTATGCACATCAGCCAAGCGTAATGATACAAGAATTGCATTTTAATCAGTGGAATCCTGGAGATTTTTTAGGGTCGTCTTGTGCATAAGTTATTTAATAGCTAGCAGCAGTCTCTCTCAGGTTTCATATAATTATCATTTCAAAACCAAAAGAACAGCAATAAATTATATATAAATTCGAGTACCTACATGTGATTACTTCTAATTTTATATTTTTGAACTCTGAGCAATATAGTCAATTTGGAAATGTTTATAAACAAACTGATAACATTTTAACGAATTAGCAATTAAAAGTTTTTATTTATATGACATTAATTATTATTGTTAACGAAATCTGTTATATGACTAGACTAGGGGAAGTTATGACTCTAAACATCGTGATTTCTGTCTCCATTTGATGAAAATAGTCATCTTCTACCAAAGCAGTTACTGTTTGTCATCAAAACGAAACGTTTCCGAGAAAAGCAAAGCTATTTAATATTTTGACTGCACTAAAATAGATCTTGAATGTATGCACGTATTTAGTTTAACTGGATCTCTATGTTCACTGACTATGTCATAGTGTGTTAGTGTCTGTAGACAGTACGCACATAATATAACATTGTCAAATTGGTTAGGTAGAAGTTACACAAAAGCAAATATGCCCCCCTTGCATTGGAAAGCTCTAAATAAAGAAAGCGCATATTCTACGCATAAATTTTCGGTCTGACTATTTAGTGGAGTGTTTCTGCTCACTTCTTGTGCATTTTCTATCAGAAATCCAGGGTAGGTGCTTTTGTTCTTTCTGAGTTTCTGACTGAAAAGACAAAGCCGAGTTAACATTGTATCTTTGTCACGGAACATTCTTTAGATATTTAGGAACTGTACACTAATAAATTAGCCTTTAAATACTCCGGAATTAACTTTTTTGACTCGCCATTGGGCACTTGGCCGTAAATTTTAATGGCATTGATTATAGCCTTAAAAGTAGCCTGTCTCTGCCAATAAAAGAAATTGAAATATAGTAGTGTGATATATCTTGCCTATGATCTTTCACTTCAAATATTATCATAGTATCAAATTATATATTTCATGTTGAGCTGGAGCTGACAATAATATTGATATACTAAAATATAGCTAGATTACGGCCACGTTATTAAATCGTTAAAAATGTTGGTGCTACTGATTAAAAAATCCTGAATGAAACAAAAAAATACTACGCCGTAAATTTGATTGCTATTCATATATATAGGCGACAACTTCTCTGTCTGTTGCTGTTTTAATTAGCTGAAGGGCACGATCAAAAATTTTTGTGACTGACTACAGTTTGGACATCAAAGAAAATATCTATAGAAGCCGAAGTATACTAGAGATACTCTTTGCTTTGTTGCATAAAGGCTTGAGCTACAACGTTTGTGATGTGATTGAGTTAATGTAAATAATAATAACTTTGAAAGCATACAGAGTGCTATAAAATAAATTGCTACCACAGAACAGGATAGATAAATAGGGATAAAAACATATATCTAGCATGTGTATATGAATTTTTTACGTATTGCACTGATTAATTCTCCTAACCGCATGATATCAGTGACATTGTGTTCAGTAAATTGTTTAATGCTATGTTAAGTGATAGGACATTAAATGGTTCATCTGTTGTTCGGGATATCTTGTCTCATGTCTTGGCGTTACTTTGACTGATATGTGTCCTGCCTCATCTTCATCCAATTTATTAATCTTGACTTGTTCTGGAACACTTCATTTGAGTGGTTCAGTTGGTTGTTGGCTTCACTCTCTCTCACGTCTTCTCAACCAAAAGTCCTCCGCTTCCAGACAAACTAATTCACGAGGCTCTCATCTACCAAACAAGGTAACCACAAACTTAAGTACAGCAATTATTGCTACTTGCTCTATTTAGCTTACACAACACTACACCGTATCTCTTTCTGGTGCTAACATTAATAATTCGAAGTAAACGACCTTTCATGAGAAGGTCTTACATACATCCACATATTTACATTTATATAGAATGCTACTTATTGTAGTACTTAGATAATCGGCTATTGAAACCACAAAACTTGGCAGATTAGCAATAGCCGATTAAATTGCTATCAACTCTTTTGCAATGTCTGGAAAACGATGAGCGTCATTTTATAAATAGTTTGGCAATCCATCATACTGATACAGCATTTGCAATAGAAAAGCTTGACTGAATGCTAACAGATATTATTACAAGGACCGTAAGAAAGATGCATGGAAAATGTCAATAGCAAAGAATAAAAGCAATTAGGTATCTATTGTCTCAGAACTATACTTATAATATATTTCTTCTTTAAGTAGGACATTGATATGATTGTCGTAGTTTTCTTTGCTCTGTCTCAAAACTATGGATTTGAATTTGAATGAAGAGAGCTACTGGATATTAAGCCTTCATGAATATTTCATGAGAAAGATAATCCTACATAAAATAGAGTAGTGATGCATGTTTATATGATTGAATTACACAATTCTCATTCGATTCGACGTGACAGTGAAGTTGTATTCCATTTAATTCTCAGTAAATTACGAATTTGTACCATTTAAAAGATAATTTATGTGTAATGTATCATCTTGAAGGGAAAAGTAGGATCAAAAACAAGTGTTTATTTTTGTTGGTGAAGTGAGAGCTGAGCGGTCCTTTTCTTTTGAGAGTTATCTGGAGTATCAACTTTTCAACCCAGAGCATGAAAAGCTTCTCAGAATAAGAATTCTGATTTGCACTGATTTAAAAAGATATTTCCACTGGGATTCACAAAGGAGGTGCTATATTATTCCTTTTCTTCCACTCATAAATAATGACCACGACCACACATAGATATTTATTGTGACATATCATGACATGATTCGCTCTACATCCAATTCAATATTCTCGTTTTTTCTCCATTTCGTGCTGATTTTTATTCATCGTGCAAGAAATTCCATGGTCAGGTCATAGACAGGGTGCAAAGAGCATAATTCTCTGATTCTATCTATATATCTGTCTTTCATTACGAAAGCTGTGAGCATTAGCACTAAGTTTACTTGTTTCAAACATCCCTTGGTGTGGCAGAATACATCGTTCTGTGGCGACAGACCATTTTAATTATCAAATTATTTTATTCTCAGCACATTCACAATCAGCCAGCTCAGTAGCACTTTGGCAAATCAATCGTAGTGTCTGTTTAATTATTATTATCACACTGTGGCTTAGATGGTCCAACAAAGTAGCAGATAATTAGCTACACACATAGGAAAAGCAAAGTAGGTGGGTAATACATACATTAATTATTTTATGAGCTTATTGTCTTGCATAGAGCACAATTTTTACATACAATATCCCGTTAATTACTGCAACTCATACAAGTTACTATAAATAATACAATCGATAAGCCCCCAATTGATTTAGCAATACGTTCAAATTGGTGTATATAATAAAATAAGGGTTTTTCGGAAATGATAGTCTTAATAATTCTTTCCATCGTAGTATATATATAAGAAAATAATATATTCATAGGTTTCGCTATTTACGGATTTTACTACAGAGTCTGTTATATATATAATGTTCATTATTTATCATCCATAGTGCACGCGAGTTGATTCTCCTCACAAGTTTGTCTTTCTCATTAAGTCAAATCATAATGAAACAGTTAGGTGCACAGTGATTGCATCAATACTTAAATCATTATGCTTTACGGCCAATAAAAGAAACTGTGTTACTATTTTAGTTGTTTACATTCTCAGTAGGTAGAAAGTATTTTATAGGTTACATAGTTTCATTGAATTAAGTACCTACTGCACAAAGACTCGACACAACACGCAAAACATAGTTATTTATCTATTCTTTATTGTCGGATGCCTTGAGAATGCCTTGAGAGAAACATTTATCCCAGCACATTGTTTAGAATTTTGAAATCTATTCAGAGTATGAATAGATATTCAACTGCCTTACCATGTAAATACATAAAGATACTACACATCCGCCAAATACATATATGATTCTGATACAATTTCCTTCAGAATTTCATTGAACTGTGCCCTAAATAACTTTTAGCAATAACATGGAGCAATTGTTATTTGTAGATATTCAAACTGGGTATAATGAATGCAATCTTTTGGCTTCTTTTCCAGGGTGTTTGTCGAGGTTATCCTGATTTTCATTAGACAAACGCGTTCTCGTTACTGAGTTTGTTACTTGGAAGTTTGTGCCTTACGTAATTCAGAATCAAAATGACTGGGAAGACGGGAGCAGAGCCTCAGCTATTACAGATGAATTTGGTCAATGCACAGAAAAATGGGTAAGTTTTTTTTGTTGACTATAGTGCATAATATTTCAATTTTAATTGCACCTGCCATTGTCACAATAATACGTATACGTAATTTGCACATAAAATATAAGTTGTATTAAATAGCTGCATTCACCACGTAAATAACTTTAATTAAATACACAAACGGTTACATTTAAAAGTAATAGTTTCAAGGAATGCATAACTGTACCTTATAAAATACGTTTAAAAATAAATACTGCACTTAACATTTTTTCTCATTATATTATTATACACCAGAGATTGAAGAAGGTTTAAAACTAGTGCGTCCAGACTTTAAAAATCTCATTGCACCCAACTTCCAGAATGAAGGGATTATATTTTTATTTCTTATTTTCAAAGCACAACTTCTGCCGAATTCGGCCACTCAATGAACAACCCTTCCATTGTTCATTGTCATTCTTTTTATTGCCGTAGCCATACAGCAGTTTGTTTACAAACTCTTATGATTCAATGTAATCATTTCTAAGTATAAATATTAAATGAGATAATAATTGCACGTGTGGTCATTTTTAGGGTTTGAAGATATAGGTACACTCTTCGTTTATGGAAATATAAGTACAAATAAGTATAAATAAAGTTAATCTATTTCAATTACTTAATATGAGCCCACGTAAGGATAAGATACTACAAAATAGGCTTACTTGCATATTTTTATCAACGTTTATCCCTTATTCAACAAAATCATTTTTATTTAAATCCCACTGCACGTATTATTTTGGATCTTAAAATGTTCCATGATGGACCAAGGGGTAACTGCGCAATAAAGGTCATGTTGTTGTTGATACTTAATATTGTTTGTAGTCTCAAACGGTAAGTAATAGTGGAAATTATGTGAGTAAACTAACGGCAAAGTTAGTAAAACAAGTAGCTGCCTTACGTCACGTTTGCTTACAGCGTAGGTTATAATAAATATTTATTAGCAAAGATGTCTTATCTGAGTAAGCAAAGCTAATTCATTTTTTAACTACAATTAGATCAACAGATGAATGATATATGAGAAACATTTATTTAATTATATCTGTTGAAGGGTTGTGTTTCTGGTATAACCATTAATTACATCACACGCGTAGACCACGATGTAATGGGACATGATTGTGAGGTAATCTTAAGTATTTCTCGTTCAATTAAATGTTAAAGAGTTGCACCTTAGTAAGATATGTTTATCTATGGAACACTATTCAAACAGAACAGATAAGAGTTAACATTCTATTAAGAAGAAAGTATAATAAGTATTGTATACTTTACATAATGTGCATAAACGTGAAGCTATTTATAAGACTCAAAATAATATATCATGTATTTCGTGAGTGATGATTGTTATACACTTAGCAGATGTCATATTTAGGGATCATTACTGTGGTCCTAAATACCTTGAATAGATTATTTATTTATATTACACCAAAGCAACATTATACTTAAATATAGATGAGAGGATATGTATTATTATTCACAGACTTACAGGAACTGAATGGCAATTATTAATAGATAGGTTAAGTATAGATATTGTAATTTGTAAGTAATCCTATAAATCCTCATCATCTCAGAACTAATAGATTCTTAGGTTTGAAATAGAGTATAGATCGATAGCTTTCCATACAAATCGAAATGTGGACCTTGAAATGTCGTAATCTTTGAAGTAATTAAACGACAAGTTGACTGATGTGCTATGAGTATGACTGACATGAATATTATCTCTCAATAGATAAAAATTTGATTCACGTCTTGTCTTTTCTTGTCTCCTTTAATTCGATCGAGCTGTTCACTCATTTACAAGAATCGATTTTCAACGTGATGTGACGACGTATTAGATGTAATGAGTTTGCTGATTACAGGAAAGAGTTCGTTAGGTTTATCTTCTCCCAGAATTGCTCTCTGTCTCCTTCTGTCCTAAATACTGCTCTTTCATTACCCTCACGTCTTGTCTTTGAAGATAAGGATGACCGGAGATTCATACAGTCGCCCTTACAATCCACTCCGTTGATTAGCTAACTTTGTTTTAATTGTAAGGTAAACTCAGTTAAAGCACATTGATTTGCAAAGTCGTGTCAACGAGATTACCTACACACAGCTAAATGTTACATGATAACCTGTCATGTAAGACGAGCTTAACACATTCGCATTGTAGATGATTAATCGTTAAATTCCTACATTTACTTATCGGACAATATTGTGTAAACTCTGCTCCTTTTTCTTGCATCAATGACCAAAGACTACAAAAGGGAACCGCTTTTCAAGCGATTATTCATAGAACCTTAATCAATCATTTAAAAAATCAATGCCAGGGTCACCAGTTTTGAATTTGCGAATGTAAGATAGCCTGAGAGGATTGTTCACGGCAACTCCTAAGGAATATGGACTTGTGAATCATGAGGAAATGAAATGTATTGGTTGTAGAAGATTGAAAATTTTAGGCCTCTTCAGGGTAAAATTATTTAGATGTAAGAATATGTAAAAAAAATGCTGAAACGTCTCATTATTTTTTAACTCAATCATTCGCGTGACACTAAAGGCGGCCGCCGCCGACGAGTCCTGATATTACCAAATTGCCAAGTAACGCAAATATCCTATTGTTTATGCTATCTCGTTAGGTATTCTTTCTTAAAATATAAAATATTAAAATATAAATATAAAATATTAGGTTTTCTTTATTAAAATTTGAATAAACGGGGAGTTTCAAATTTTTCGCGAACAAAGCTTCCTACAAGTTCCACTATTAATTTATTATTTTCGGTTCAAACGTGTTCATTTGTTTCTGTCAAATTGAATATGAAATATTCGTTAGCATCAGGTTATCATCATAATTGAGCTATTAGCGATTTGAAATTTGAATAGTTTTATTTGTAATAGAATATTGGTTGCTTTATTAGCCCTTGACCCCTATACACATTTCTATAATGGCAGACATTGGAAAATATCAAGATTCGTATTATTATTATTTGTGTGCCCTACTCACTAACTGTATTCTGTATTTCCTCTTTCAAAAGAAATCAAAAATACTGTCCGTACTTCAGAAGATTGCGAGAAGGTTAATAATTGGAATTTTGCAGTGCCTATATTTTAGATCCCGAAATCCCTGATTGATAACATTTAAAGGTCAAAAGTATTGTATTTGTACTTGTCGTTTAAGTACGCGTGGCAATGTCAGCTCTGAATGTCAAAATTCAAAGTTATTATACATCCATTTCCTTGTGAAAGAAAAACATTAATGTATTAACTTTAACTGTATGAAATCAAAAAATAATGGGATGATTGTTTTATTTTTTGAATAGGCACCCTTTGCAACTTGTCGAGCTTACTGACAATAAAGGGCTCGAGAGCAATGGGTTCAAAGAAAAAGAAGTTTCTTTGAAGGTGCCGCAAGATGAGGAACCTTATGACCCATTAGCTCATCGCAATGTTGACCATCCTACATCGTAAGGACTTCTTTTACGTCTACCATATCCTCTAATCTAAAATACATGACATTGCATGGACAATTATGATTTTTAAAGCGGCTTGATCAAAGGTTATACTTTTTTGCAGCAATTTAGATACTGCCATACATTTACTTAAAGGAAACATAGGAACTGGTATATTGGCCATGCCGGAAGCATTTAAGAATGCAGGATTGATTGTTGGATCTGTAGGATTAGCCGTAATTGGTGTAATCTGTGTGCATACGATGCACATCCTGGTGAGTTAACTTTCACAGCACCCCGTCATCATCATCATTCATATATCATATGCAATAATAACCTTTTTTGACATGTATGCTTATTAAATTGTACTATATTTATCTAGCTCAACTGCGCTCGTGAGTTATGCAAAAGAACGAGAACTCCTTTCCTCAACTTTGCGGAAGTTGGAGAATTGTCATTTACAGTTGGCCCACCTGTATTGCGACCATTTTCAGCTATAGCAAGGTATTTAACTTCAACAGTGGCCATAATGTACTATCCTTGATGTTACACACAGAAGAAACAAACTTAATTGAAATTTACGTGTTTCTTGTTAGAGTAATGATTGATACATTTCTGTGTATAACCCAACTGGGATTCTGTTGTGTATACTTTGTATTTGTGGCAACTAATTTACAACAGGTAAGAATGTGATTTCTTTTCAAAGATACATCTACTATTTACATTATTACTACTCGTCTAGAATTGTGCATTAATTTTATTGAAGATTAAACTGACCTTGTATAATCTGTGGATTTCAGCTTGTAGCGGAGCAATTTGATTACCATTTGTCTGTGAAAGCATATCTCGCTATTCTTCTCCTTCCTCTTATATTCCTGAATTGGATTAGAAATCTCAAGTTGCTGTCACCCTTCATGATGGTAGCTAATGGATTCATGAGCATTGGTCTAGGCATTATTTTCTACTACATATTCCAAGACGTTCCTTCTATCAGTGAGAGAGAAAATTTCCACGTTGTTTTCAATGGATGGATTCATCTTCCTTTATACTTTGGAACAGCCCTTTATGCTTTTGAGGGAATTGGAATGGTAAAAAATTTGTAACACAATTCCTTTAAAGTCTAATGGTTGTTTATAAAACATTTTTTCTAAACAACTCTTTATTTTTCAGATCTTACCTTTAGAGAACAAAATGAAAACTCCCGGAGATTTCGGAGGATTGTTTGGCGTTTTGAATATCAGTATGTTCATCGTTGCAATTTTGTATATGGCTGTAGGATTCTTCGGTTATTTGAAATATGGAGATCATTCTACTGGAAGTGTAACTCTGAATTTACCAGACGGAGAATGGTAAGTAAATTATATTTTCATCTGTAAAAATCAGTGTCACTAGCAATCAGCCTGGAAAAATAGTATTTTTACAATACATTATTAATTAAAAAATATATATGTTTTAACTTTAGGCTTGCCATGAGTGTCCGTTTGGTTATGGCTCTCTCCATCTTCATTTCTTATGCCCTTCAATTCTACGTGCCGATGTCTATTGCTTGGCCTGCTATTGAACCCCGCATTCCAAAGAACCTGCAAACCGTTGCAGAATACACCTTCAGAACTTCTTTGGTCATCTTGACATGTAAGAATTAATGTTTAAAACTAGTTAATAGGCACAAAAAATTAGTGCAAAGTTTAATGGAGGCTTACGTGTATTTTTTTTCTTTTCTTTACAGTTGCATTGGCAGTTCTTATCCCGAATTTAGGATTATTTATTTCCCTTGTGGGAGCATTATGCACATCAGCTTTAGGTTTAATTTTACCACCTATGTTTAGTATCTTATGCAACTGGGCACCAGGATACGGAGCATGCAAATGGAAATTATGGAAAGATATTTCCCTTATGATTTTCGGAACTGTTGGCTGTGTGGCAGGAACTTATGTAAGTTTATTAGAAATTATGGCACACGAAGACATGCAATAATCGCTATCTGTCGCTGACTAAAACTGCCGAGGAGCTTAACGGAGCCAGTTGCAGTTGTCTGTTATTCGACTTGGTTAAATTACCTACAAATGTATACTTTGCATCCATTTGAAAGTATATGTTTGTAATTGTACTCCATTTAATCTAGTGCCATTTGTGAGAAAGTCTAGTTATGTACCTTAATATTTATCTTTTTGTTGAAAACGCCTTGTCTTCCTAATTGTAAAAGAGTTAAGTAGATCGTAGGCGAAAATGTCTACGCACTATAGTTTTAAAGTGTATAGTTAAGTGAATGTATGTAGTACAAATATGAAAAAGCATGCAGACCTATTGCTGTCTACAGTCTACAATACATTCAACGTGATTTTTATTCCAAAGCAACGTTTGCCTACAGTTTTTAACTAACATTAACCTAAAATTGATGTTTAATATTGCTTACACAGAGTTTTAATAGTATAATAATATTATATCCTATTTTATAGTCTAACGCATGTTATTACCATATACATACTAATAATAAGATATTCCTATTTCCTATTGTATTAATAAGTAAAGAAGATATTTTATGATGAAAATGACATAAACCGCTACATAGATAAAAGCATTTTACAACAAACGCCTACTGTTAAAAATCTTGAAAATTGTTCTAAATTGTTTCACTTTGAAAATATTGTTCTAAATAAGAATTATTGGGCTGTTCTGTTAGTACCTTACTATTTTGTGATGTTCCAACGGGTAGATGTATATTAGTAGCCACCTTGTGCTCTTCTGAAATTATGCATGAGCATTAATACATTAAAACCACACTACAATACACATGAAATGTACATATCCCTGCATTAAATAAAGAAAAAGGAAAAGACCGTACTTGTATTTCTTATTAATCAAAACTCATAACCATACATCAGTTGGTGTATTTGAATAATTTTCACACAAAAAAATGTTTTTGTGAAATGAATGAGTATGAGGTTTTAAAATTGATCCATAAAAATCATAAATACATGGATGAGTTCTTCATATTGCACGGAAGAGGTTGAATGCGTACACTTTTCTTTGCGGATTGCTAAAATATTTCACTAATCACCGCATTCATTGTCGTAATGCAAACTTGAAGCTTTACGTTTTCTTGTCAACACAACTACCTTTTCTGGTAATATTTTTTGGGATTTTAATGCATTGAGACTGAGAGTAGCCGGGTTGTCTTCTAATTGGATGTCAATGGCATAATGTAATGACGCAATAAAGGACTGGATACAAAACGTTGGTGGTGCATGATATGTCAATGCATTTATAATTATTAATAATTCTTTGAATGTAATAAAAGTCCTCGTGTTGCTTTCGTGTATTATAAATGTATCTTCGGTGCTTTGAGCATTGAGTGTAGTTAATTGTTTACAATTGTAAATAGGTTCATACTCAGATCTTTCGGTTTAATACTCGAAGATTACTTTGTGAGCTATCTGAACTGCTTTTCTAGTTTATGGCACCAATGGATATATAATCAGTAACATTTTATATATTAACTCTGGTCATGGTCATGAAAACTTTACGTGTCAAATTGCTTGCTTTCTGACGCAATTAGGACATCCGAAGTGCTAAAAAGCCATTACTTGGTAAGTAAAACTGATTACCAGGTAGCGAGGAAATAGAAGTACGGAGGGTGACGCATATTACCTGAGAATGTCAGAGATAACGACAAGAGTTATTAAGTCGTTGAGATAATGGAAATGTATTCCATTTTAAACCACAAACGTACAAGAGCACAACCGTAGAGGGGTTCGGATTGCTGGAATTATACTGCTAATACTTGCTGATTGTATACAAGCACTTGCCTGTCGCAAAGTATTGCCATTTTGTCGGCAGCATGAGTTCAGTGTAATTTCCCTAGGTCAATTAACTAGAAGAGATTTTGAGGATCTCTAAATCCTGTATACGCATTCAAACTCCTGTTCATTCTAAAGCCTTACCTGTGGTACTATGGAAAACAAAAGCATTCTAATACACTTATGTAAGTAATATGTACGCATTTAGATACCTATATAAACATGGTGATGAGATTGAATTACTAATAACCATATAAGACAAAACTACAAATAATTATCTTTACTTGTACTTAACACAATTACGGATCTTCAGTTCAGATGCTTTGTTAATCCTGTCATACTTTTTCATTGCATCACTCGATCGATCATCACTCGGCATAATTCGATCTGATAAATACTTGTCATTGGTCTATAGTCAATTCTGGTCAATATATTGAGGAGAGAGAGATAAAGGTAAAGCTGTGGCAGCCAGAGCCAAATATGCAGTGTCATTAGTGAGGTGTTTACAAAATTCATAAAGCTGTTCTACTCCTAATATGACGATACTGATTTCATTACCAATTTAACTCTCGGTATATCCATGATTATGTAACTGCGCTTAATTTTATATATTATTATCAATCTCTCTTGTATAATGCTCTTTTGTATAACACTCCTCTGTCCGTAGGCCACACCTATTCTGTCGTGTTTACCAACTGATTATATTTACGTGTACTTACTAATTATTTCTATACTAAAGCCATTTGATGTCGAATTTTGTGTTAAACACATGGTATCAACACGTTGCATGTGCATGAAAATGTGTTGCAAAAATATTTGCCTAAATTAAGTGTTTGTAAACAGCTTATGCTTTCATTTTCAAAGAGGACTTAGTAGACAAATTTCCAAATAACTGAATCCTAAATCCATGTGCCTGTGAAATCCGGAAGTATTCTGAATGGTTTTCCAATATGTGTACAACGTAGTCTCAAGAAGATAATGGTGTGTTTGTTCGTTAATGCCAACAACCTAATTTCTCCGTAACTATTTGAACAACACAATAAAGAATGCTTATGAATTAAACATTAGTTTCTTCTGTCATAATAAATTGTTTGAAAATACGGCGTGCATTCGCAATTAGCACATGAAAATGTCAACAAAAGCAGCATTTGAACAGCAGATTTTTCATATAATAAAACTGCAAATAATACAATTGCTAAGTAGATCATTCAGAACATGATGCAGCAAAGCAATAAAAATATCAATTGCCAGGTGCATAACTCTGAATGTGAATTCTTCTAATGCTATACACTCATCTGGAATAATATAGCTTATTGACTGGTCACCTTAGATCCTATCATAGAGGCATTCAAAGCCAAATGCACTCAAAAATGTCCTTCAGTTAATTGTGTATGTTAAGCTTATGTCTGCGTGTGACTGTGAGTGATGACGAGTCGAGTGATAATCTATGTGTACAGTTTCCAAAGGTTTCCACATATAAATGCGTAGGTAATTACTTAGTAGAGAATTAGTAGTTTGATCATTTGTATACTTTGACGTACGAAATAGAAGCTCCTTGTGTCGATCTGATATTCTAAATTGGGACAAAGTGTAAATACTAGTTACTGTCATTGGACAGTTTCCTAGTAAATCATCTGCAAGTGCATTAGTGAGAACAGGAGCGGAAATTGCGGCCTAACAGAAACAGGTCTGTATAAAATTAATCTGCAGTTTAAAAAAAAAAGTATACAGATATGTTACATGTTACATGTGTAAGTGCGTCAATACTTCCAAATACGTTTGACAGTTTATTTATAAAAACGAAAACTGCATATGAATCCCCTTAGCCTATATTATTATAACACTATTTATGTACTTGTTGATTATCTGATGTACATAAATATAACTGCAGACAAATAAATGCACTATATTTATGTTCGTGGGGTGGATGATCATTATATAAAAATGTACTCATTATTGTACACAAGGATTTTCACGAAATCATTAATGACTCAGTTCTTGTAAACCCATGTACATACGCAATAAGTTGTAACGTTGTAAGTGCTAAAGCGATTCAGTCCTCTCTACATACTCGTATAGGTTTTCAGCACTAATTTTGCGAACACCTTTGTTTTCTACCACTGCATCTCTAGTCTCTACTATCGTATTGTGTATCAGCCCCGAGAAACTGTTAAAACTGCAGTCATTACTGCTCTTCTGATATTATTGAAGTTTTCGTCAAGTAGCAAAGATAGATAAAGCTCTCTCGAAAGTTTGAAAGATGGCTTTATGGAAGGAGGTACTAACTCTTAAGTCCGAAGATTTACAACAAGTTTTTACGTTTTACAATGACCACATTTGTCCAATAGAAGTCAGGATTTACTGTGCCAGTTGGATCGAGGAGGAAACAAAGTAACTAAATATTTACTATCCTATAGAAAAGGGATGAACCTGAAACTTATTTATGTTTAGGACCACATACTTAAACCAACTGAAACATATTTGTAGAAATTGAATTGTCATCTTTTTCTGATTTTTTCTGATTTTTGTCTTTTATAGTAAAGGCACTGACGCGGCTACATTTTACAATGGCATTATTCACCAACTGCAGTCGAAATCTGCTTCCCTTTTAACGTCAGATCAATTTTGGGTTAAAATCAAGCTCTGCAGAATTGTGGAGTTTTTTGAGGTAATTTACTCGTTCCACTTTCCACTATTCGATAAATTAATCCTATATATTTCATCTTCATCTTACTCTTACACTTATGTACTTCTTTAGAAAACTTATCGCAATAACCCCGGAGCTCTTCTTCAGATAATAACCCACAATATTCAAAAAGAGTATGAGCTGGTCAATCAATCCGAACAAAGGAGAAATAGTGGGGTGACTGGTATTCATCAAGGTCAAGATTTAGCGTCTTCATCCACAAGACGAAATAGCGGCTATCATGTTGGCATATCCGATAGTCTACAAGCAGCCAAGAAAACATCAAGTGATGCTGACGCTGCTCTTAGAAAAATCGAAGATGAATTGCAAGCAGTGAATCTAAATTACCAAGAGTTTCAGAGATGTAGAGGTGATTACATATTCATTGATTAATCTTTGTACCTAATTGTATTTAAAAAATTATTTGACATCCTTAATTTCTTGACATTTTCAACTTTGAACGAAACATTTTTGTGTTAGCTTTAATGACCAGGCAGCAGCAAAATAATCCTGCGGGTGAGGACAGGGAAATGTCAATGGAGTTACACAGACTACAAATAGAAATAAATAGCAATGTAAGGACTTCATGCGATATTACAACTGTTGGCATTAATTTATCAATGGAGTAAACCGGTAATAAAATGATCACTTAGTTATTGGAATAACTTCATACTTTCACAGTTAAGATCGATTGCAACCTTGAAGGAGTATTTTGAAGGATATATTTCCATATTGGTGAGGGATCTTATGAAACTGATGTCCCAAGTGCTTGATGATGAGTTGCCTCGTTGGGTTAATGCACAATGCTCGTATGGAAAAGAAGTGTACACGGATATTGATCTTATTCAAAGATGGTGTGAAGAATTGGTTGACTTAATTTGGATTACAAGGGAGCAATTGAAGAATGCTGAGCAAAAGAGATTTCCAGCTCAGCCCCATCAAAACAGTGGATCTGTTAATAAGTTTACTGAACCTCTTCGCACTGTAATGACATCCTATTTATTTATTTTATTTTAAGAAGCAAATGTGATCTTGGTCAAATATTTAATGATTGAAATTATTTTTATACAGTGCACTCGCCTTCTAACCGAACTACTTCGAAAATCATTTATCATCCATTCTATTCCTTCACAAGTTTTGAGAACTTGCACTCGTTTTCCTCCCCCATACCTGGTAACCATCAGGTTCTTGATTGGCGGAAAATTAAATGTTTTTGTTTCACCCCCTTCCGTGCAGATTGAATTGATAAATGAGAAAAATGCAAAATGTTTAGTAGAGAAAGGTGTTGGGGGTAAACCGAATGGCTCACTACAGAATAACAAGGGCAGAATGGAATATAATAGAGACACTGGAGAGTTCTCTGCTGTTTTTAAAAATTTAAAAATGATGTCCCGAGAAAAGTCTAATTCTGTGGGAGGGGGTAGCGGCAATCTTATCGTAACCAGAGAGAAGTTTTATTTGGTAGCCACCTCCGAAATTTCCATTGGGGATTTAAATTTAAAACTCTGGGCCCTTTCATCTCCCCTCGTTGTCATTTCTCATGGGAGTCAAGAGGCTCAAGGCTGGGCAACAATTACCTGGACAAATATGTTCGGTGAGGGCCCTGCCCCTCAAGTTGCACCAGATGCTGTGACATGGCCTCAAGTGGCAGATTTACTAAATCGCTTCACAGAAAGAACTTTAGGCAGAGGTCTTTCTCAACAAAATCTTGATTTTTTGGCTACAAAAGTTCCTATGTAAGCTGATCATATGCCCACATATATTTAATTACCGTTTACCTACACATTTGTTAATTTCCTTACATAATTTCAGAAAGAATAACATAATCACCCTGTCGGACTTTGCGGCAGACAAAAAAGCAGTGCCAGGATTAGAATTCTCGTTTTGGGAATGGTTTTACAGAGCTATAAAATTGATTGAAAAGGAAAAGAACCTCAAAGAATTATGGGGTGATGGCTATATCATCGGTTTCATTGGCAAAAACGAGGGGGAAAGTCGTCTGAGAGGATGCACTTCAGGAAATTTCCTGATAAGGATATCTGAATCAGTTTTAGGGGCAATAACATTTTCTTGGATTGAAAAAGGTTTTGTTTGAAAGTTATCGGTACCTATATAGTAATAAGTAGATTGCAGGGTAATAATGAAATCGTTTTGAATACAGATGGAAATGTTTACAGTATGGAACCTTTTACCAGCTATTCCTTAAAAATACAAAGTCTTGCAGAAAAGGTACATGACTTGGACAATTTCGAATACCTATACCCTGATATCCCAAAAGATATTGTCTTCAAAAAATATTATGAAGTGATGCCAAGTAGTTCTGTGGGAAGACCATTTCAATATGTGAAGCCTTTTGTTATGATGATGTTGAGAGGGTACCAGATTTTTTCTTACTTAAAGTTTCAATCCCTTTTTAGTAATCATTGTGAAAATTTTAAAATAATGAATTATTTTTTTCATATTAGCTCTCAATTCCAAGGCAGTTCCAGTTCTACCAACCCAGGTAGTACTAGAAGTTCCATTTCAAGTCCAAGTAGCTATTATGGAAGTTCGCCTAACACACCTCCATCACATCTGAATGTCAACAGCGAACTTCACTCTAATCAAGCTTCTCCTCATGTACCGGATGTAGCAATGGACGTGGAAGATACAATGTAAAATTCTACTTAATACTTTTTAAACTACTAAAGTCATCAATCAAATAACTTTGCCTGAATTTGTAATCTTTAGATGGTCGGACCTGGAGGACATTTTACAAAGCCAGAGCACATTACCTATATTTTCTGAAGCTGATAGTGTGGCAAATGCAGACGAGTTTTTAAATGATGAGGAGAACACTCCATTGTAACATTGATAGTCTGTGGTTTAAATGTGTTGAAATTGTAAATAAAAAGTATGTAATGATTTGCTACAAAATATAAAACATTGACAAAGAAATCCGTTCCAGTAACGTTTATTACAATTTCGGATAATAGCAATAGTATATCTAGATTTACCCCCCTTGGGCAGTTGGGAACCATACATTGCATAAGTGCATTCCTAAGATTTAACAAAAACTGCCTTTTACTCATTTTGACGAATCTAGCTAAGGTATCAGATCGCAACTGACTTTAATGTTGGTTGTTATCTTGATGTGAGTTGACTCATTGAAATTACCATACGCATGTACCTATCCGTTTATTCTCGGATTCCTCTTTTACAATTATCGAAATATTCATTTACATTATCGAAATTTCCTTTGTATTTTCGAGATCTCCTTTTACCATTTTCTGTTTTCGATGTAATATCCACTGTAATTATCGAGATCACCACCTCCAATTGTCGAAATCGTCTTTTAGGAAATCTCCGGATACCGTTTGCAAGCGTACGGCTAAATACTTATGCAATTTCTAGTTAACAAAGGATATTTACTAATTCACCAACTGTTAGCATTAGTTCTGCCTTTATTTGCACATTATGAATTCTGTGCTATGAATGAGTGAGTTTTTAGTGGTATGAAGTAAGTATAATACAATCCCATACAACGAATAATTCGTAGAATTGAGATAATTACATTTACATTCAACTTTGAGTCACCCACGTGTTTTCGTTTTACAACTGACCAAGCGTCATGTTATGTTTACTGTTAACTGCAACAACACATAAACGGATTACATTTATGTTTACAATAATGCATGTTATATATGTTGGGAATAAGCGCGCGCGATGCAATGATAGGAGTGTAAAACTGGATATGTGTCTCATTTATGCTATAATATAAAAACGCATGTGTCGCATAGTACATAATAAATAAATTACAGCACATCCATTAATGGACGAGATGATTTTGGCACTCAATCATGAAACTACAACTACTTTGTAAACTTTGAGTATTGTAACTATTGCAAGGCATATTTGAATCATTACTATTTTAAAATGTAGTCACTGAATTGGTCGTTAATTAAAACCTTTCTTTTTTCTATATGGATTAACCATCTATATGCTATACAATATGTACTCATAATAGAATTTTCAACTATTGTAGTTACTAATATAGCTGCAGATGAAACACATAAAACTACTGACTTCCGAGAATCTTTCCGGAAAATAGTAAATTATACAATCCATGGCATAGTGCTATAAACTGCAGTAACCACTACAGTGCGCAGTGCCCTGAATTTATGACACGGTAAAAACTGTACAACAGAAAAATAATCCCATGACTATACATGGGTGTTGTAGATAACTGCGGTCTGTTAGTCTGTTGCTTCGAATTTCACGAAAACTAATTTTAACCACCCATACCCTATGTTGGTATCATATCATCCAAATAAATGAATGTTTGTTGATTTACCGTTATCAAGTCAATACATGTCAGCACTTATAAAATATAACACACAAGGCTTATTCCATTTTTTATTTGAGGTGATAGCTGCATGAGTAAATCTGGCGTTTGTGGTTTCAGTCGTTACAGAGTGATAATTTATAAACACTACTTCAACTACTTATTTCTGAACACAGTCACCAAGTTGTCGTAAAAGCATCACTATTGGCTAGCTTTTGCTGGATTCCCTTTTTAATGGTGCGTCACTGGGCGAATAATTCTTGCTCCATGCAGTCCTCGATCGCTGTAAGTGCGTGCAGTATTTTTTCTCTCTTAAAGATAAACAAGCAATACAGGCTAAAGACCTACTTTTCCTTGTATTTTGCAGCAATTGTCGCAATTTATGTCATTAGAGCTTCATTAGAACTAGATTAATTATTTTCCTCGCTACATCCATCTTACTATGTGGGAGTTTCTTCAGAAATTACGCGTTATCTTTAGAGAAAATCTATTATAAGTTCCTGTAATTATTGAGAAGTCCGAATTCTCCAGCTAGTGCCTGAAAGTCGTTACAATAGACCTGTTCTCGTCCAGTGTTGCTGGATTAAGCATTTAGTTATTATCGATATCGTGAGCAAAAAGCAGAAGAAAGTCATAGAATTTCTTAATGATATCAAAGGGATAATAAGAAAAAATAAGAAATTCATATCCACAAACATTTGAAACAAAACTAAGTTGACAAAATGTCCCAGTGGCAAAAAATCCGGGCTTTAAGGTTGCATGATGTCGTCACTACACTCTACGTCGACAATTTTCCTCTGGAAATAAGAGGTGTACTTGCACCTTGGCTGGAGCAATATATTTTGTAAGATACCTCATATTTACTCCATCTCATTTTCAATGGGATATTATAATCATATACATTTAATTTTATCGTTTCACATTAGCAACAGTGGAATAGATCCAGATAATCCACAACACTCAATCTATGTACAAAACTTCTTCAGTAGTCTTCTTGAGCAGCTGCAACTGGAAATAAAAAAGATCGACGAAACTGATGACAGAGGATTGTTTTTTAGAAAATCTCTAATTGAGGCCCATCACAAAATTGGAGTATGTTCACAATCTCAATGTTTATCCTTAGTAAAATACACGAGGAACCAGAATTACAAAAAATATTTGTCATTGATTTTATCTTTGATTTAGCAAAAATATCATTTGGATGCTGCATCTCTGTTCAGAACTTTGCAATATTGTCTTCAACAAGAACAGCAAGCAATTATTCGAGCCGAACAACAAGCTGAAAGGGCTTCCTCATCTTCCGTTAGTCCATCTCCGCTTCCTGTCAACAAAGATCTACATTTCCGTGCCCAGTTCGATGAATTGAATACAATAAAACAATCCACTCTTCCATTTATACAAAATATGAAATCTGCAGTTGAGCAAACTGCTATTGATTCTACAGAACTGAACAGGCACAATGGTAAGATAATAATCCGACAATGTATTTCATTTTTTCCGGGAAAAATAGTAAAAAAAACAACTTCATCATTTTCCTGTTGGCTTAAATCAATTAGTTTCTCAATGAATTCTCTTGTAGCAGTTTTGAAAACTAACTCCCGAAAGTCCCGAATTTTATTCCTAATCTCATACTTTCTAATGTGACTTTATAATGGAAGCTCTGAAATTGGATAACTGTCTATACGCAGGTTTAATCTTACAAGCACAAAATCATCCAAATGGGTCATCGATTATGCAGGGACTGAACATGAGAAAAGCGCAACTGGAGCACAGTATTGTTCAATATGTAAGCTACATCAAAATTATTAATCATAATTATAATCATGTTCAATAAGTAATTCTAGAAAATTGAGACTTCCACAAGTTTTTCACTCCTTCATGTCATGATTTTCTCTTATGCTTTCAGAAAAACTATTTTATTTATAATTCTAATTCATTTGAAGAACAAATTCAAAGCCTTCTCGCCAAATGCACATTAATTCAAACGGAAGTTGTAGACGAAGTAAGATCTTGGACAGATGAGCAAAGATTAAAAGCAAATGGTCTTGTTATAAATCCAATTACAAGAACATTGGACATGCTGCAGGATTGGTGTTCCGAATTAGCCAATAGCCACATGAATGTTCTTCAACAACTGAAAGAAGTAGAGAGATTGAAACAAAACCTGAATATTACCGATGGTCATCACCTATCTTTGAAAGAATCCTTCTTAGCACTTGTCAAGCAAATTGTGACCAAAAGTTTTATTGTGGAAATCCAGCCTCCCCAGGTAATGCAGACGAAAACAAAAATTACTTCCGGGATAAGTGTCCGACTTCTTGTTGGAGCCACTTTGAATCAATACCTGACACCTGACGTCACTGTCACATTAATTGGAGAATCCCAAGCGTATACTCTGTTCCACCAAGATCAAAGCGAGAGCATCTACAAAGTTGTTCAATTAGCTCCACTCACGAACAGCAAAAGTAACATGAAATTTGACGGGAAGAAACGATTTGTCGCTGAATTTTCCAACATTAAAATGCCTGATAAAATACCTAGGCGAGGTAACCGAACACCTTTGGAATTGGTAGCGGAAGAAAAAGCATGTTTTCATTTCGGCTCAATCTTCACCGTTGGAGAAATGGATATTCCGGTTGGTTCAATTTATTAAGCTTTTCTTGTCACAAAAACGATTTTCTTGGCTTTCTTATTGAATTACACAATAATTTATAATTTTTAGATTTGGACAATATCTTTGCCCATCGGAATCACTGTTCATAAAAGCCAGGAGGCTCTAGCATGGGGTACAATCACTTGGGACAATAGTTTTGCACAGCCAGGTCGTCTACCTTTCCAAGTTTCGAATAAAGAACGCTGGGAAGCAGTGGAAAATATGCTAGACGTAAAGTTTGCCTCTAAAACAGGCCGTCCTCTTACAGCAGATAACAAGGAATTTTTGAAGCAAAAGATGTTCCAGTGAGAAATCATTTTAATTTTCTCATTTACACATTTACATCTGAATAAATTACATTTTACTTGATCGTACTCAACACTTAATGCAATTCTATTTAGGAGTTCTACGAAAAACGACGGCTACGTGACTTGGGCCATGTTTTATAAAGACGAACTTCCTGGAACTTTGACTAAAAGCAAAGACAACAAGGAACCCAAAGGATTTACATTTTGGCAATGGTTTTATTCTATAATGGAATTAATTGAGTCGAAATGCAAAGACTTGTGGCAAGCTGGCAAGATAGAAGGATTCATTAGCAAAGACAGTGCAGAAAGGAAACTTTCTGCTAAAGCAGATGGGACGTTTCTAATGCGGTTCTCCGACTCAAAGTTAGGAGGAATTACCATTGCATGGAAACATTCAGGTAGCTACCTAATTATATTTAAAATTTTCCTTCCCTAACAATTTTACACGTTTTACTGACATGGATTGATGAAGGCTTATTGTGGTTATTAACCAAAATTCCAGTAGTATTATGAGTCAACACTCAGTACTTTATGCATCAATTCTAAACCACGCTAAAGAAAGGCATTCATGTGTACACAGATAAGAAGGTGTATAGTGTGCAGCCGTATGTAGCAACAGAATTGGATACAAAATGCTTACAAGACAGAGTCAACGATTTACCACACCTTCAGTTTTTGTATCCGGACATTCCTAAAGCTCTTGCATTTGAAACCACTCCTCCTGGTAAAGATTCATTGCTGGAATAAGCTGATCCTGGACATAGTTACCTCATTTATTAAAAATTCTACAAATATTTTATTTTATTTCTAAACAGAAATACTGCCTCGTTCACCTTCCAGCATACCGACAATTAAAACCGGTTACGTGACACCAAAACTCGTTGAAACCGTACCTGAGTTAGTGAATGATTTCTGCCACTCTTGTACTTCTATTCATATAACAAAATTAAATACATTTTACAGTCATCTACAGATCTAATTTAAGATTAATTTAAATGAACTAGACTGTCTTGTATAGTGTTGGCCTAAACTCCCCTCAAACGTTACCTATTGGAAACAAACTTCTGAATGCAGTGTCCCCACCTCATTCGTCACCTTCTTCTCCTTATCAAGGATCCATGCCTTTTTCTCCGATGTCAGACTCACAACAATCTTTCGGAAGTCCTTACAGTGCAAGTAGTGTTGACTCATATACATACGACACATACAGGTACACAAATCTAATTTCGTAATAATTTATTTCGTCAAATCACTGAAATGTGTCATCTATCTGCTGTATTCTTTATCTTATGTCAATTGATGCATCATTTTTGCCTACTAACCATTTGGGAATCAAATATTTACATTATGATCCTAAAAATAATATTATTTCCTCCTACTCCAACAGTGATGACTCCGTTATTAAAGAACTGGAGGAAATGCTGGATAAAACAAACTACATGGGTTTTTGATTCCTGCAAGTACTAACATTAACAATATTGCTTTTCCGTGACCAAATATTTATGACGATGAGTTCTACTGCGTACCATTCATTATATGCTACCAATATTTATTCAAGACACACATTTTAATGTCAACCACACAATCACTCAAAGCAAATCCCTCTTTTGTCTATATATCACATCCTTTCAGATTGTGCATTTGTGCAAAAGACTGTGCCAAATGAACATGAGCCAATAATTGCGAACAATGCGAAGTCAGTATAGTGTTGTATGTATAACTTACTGATATATTTGTGTTTTGTAATTTATAATATATGAAGATATTTGTTAATTATTGTAGTTAATAAATAATGCAATGTACGATTGAGAATAGTAAGTGTGAATACTATAAATGGTAATCGTTTTAGTAATTCTGTGAATTTTGTAATGTTTTAATATTTGTTTCTGAATTTTATATCAGACAGTTGCTGGTGAAATGGTGAATGCCTGTCTAAAGTTGTTTGTTTGGACATTGACATTAAAACAGTAAATATTTAATGCATTTAATTTGCATGTTGCAGCCGTATGGTACTATTGTGTGTATTTATCTGTGGCCTTATGACAGGAAATGGAAGAAAAATATAAAGCGAGACATTTCGAAACTGAATATTCTTGATGGACATTTCATAATAGCATATTTAAAGGTAAAATTATCGCTGAGACAGGTTCGGAAGGTTCTAATTATGTAATTAAAACCGAGAAATGACAACTTATTACACTACACAAGGCACTATATAGCGATTGACATTTATTATTCTTGTCGTGTCAACTGTATCGGAAGCAATGACCGAAGTGGCATGGATTACATTACACAAAAATATGGCTAAACAGCACTCACATTTAGTATAGGTATACTGCAAATATCCAAATCCTATAAAATATAGGTACCTTATTTTTCATCATGGGTCAAATAATTGTTTTCAATTTGTCGTATGCCAGTAGCTTTATTGTATAGGCATTGCATTGTATTATTTATGTTCCATCGTTCAATGTATATCTTTTCTGAGGGCATTGTATACGAAATTTTGACTGTGATTTAGTCCAAGAAAGAAGAAACTTGCTAGGCAGTTAGGCACTCTGTTGTTTATTTGTAGGTACCTATATACTTAAATACTCTGAATGTATAGATTTACTTAAATCGAATAAGATTTGCAACAAAAGATGGGTTGCTTTAGGACGTGTTGTAGGTAATTAACATGAATTAGGTAACTGAAGAAAAAAAAACTGTTAGTACTGACTGTATAATAAATGACAATGTCTGGATGAACTATCAAAAATGCAGTATCAGTTAACAATACGTGATTCCTAATATTACCAATTCCGTATTTCCGATGGATAGGTAATGCATTTTAGTTTAACAAACAATTTCCCTACAATAATTTTGTGTGTAATGGCAGAATCTATAGCTCAACAAGAAACGTTAAGCACAAAATTTTTCGGATCAAATAAATATGATTTTTTTAATTGAAAAATTTTATTCTCCAAAAAATTCAAAATGCTGGCCTTGCTTTAAGAACTTTATTCTTGGTATGTGATGATATTACAGGCATCGCACATGCTTGTCGTTGTAATGGCGTTGATGGACACATTAGCATCGTATTATTTGGTTAAACTGCACACAAAAGTATCAAACATTAATTTTATTAACCATTAAACAAGAACATAATCTCCATGAAATGGTAGAATTATTATTTATTTGAAAAGGGAAATGTGGAAATTAGGCTGTAACTTCGTTGTTATTTTGTACTCAGGAGGTTTAATGTTATCAGAAAATAGTCCTGATTAAAATAGTACATTAATCCTGAAAATTTATTGTAAGATTATTTCTTCAAAACTTCGCAAAAGTTTTACCCACATAAATTTTTCCGTAGACAAAGTAAAAGTGGCTAATAAAATTCGTTGTTAACATTGATTCCAATTGTACGATTGCATTTATATATTTTGACGAATCGTTTTATTCGTACATTTAGGTAGGTAGGTGTATCAATTTTTCTTTCACTTCACGAAAAAAAATCCCACCCTCCATTTCGGGTCGTTCTCCCTGGGTTCGGCAATATTTTTGGTATCATTCTTGTAATTACCTTTATTAGACATTGCTTTGGATATCATCTTCTCCAAATCGGGGGAAACCTTGGCATACATTTCCAAAGCTCTCTTTTGAATAGCTTGCATTGCTCCCGAAAGATGACCAGCAATGTTTTTTGCCACTGTTTGTTTTTCATTTGGTGTCATTACTTCAGTATAATGCCATTGAGCTAAAGAATAATTGTCATCATCCCCCGTATCTAAACGGACCACATCTCCAGCTTCGACGGGAAAAGTCGTTTGGTTTCCTCGAATATTCGGTTCAGCCCCCATGAAGCTATTAGGGAAATAATTAGGAGCTGCACCAGTCTTTGTGTGTTTCCCTCGTCCATCTCTCATATATGACTAATATATGACATATATAATTAGATACCTACACAATATATATGATATAGAATGATATATGATATACGATATACCTACCGTAATTTTAACCATAGGATCTGGTCGATTGACAGGGAGCTCCAGGAAATTAGCTCCTAACCGATAGTTTTGAGAATCTGAATAAGAAAACATTCTACCGATGAGCATTCTGTCAGGGCTTGGTTCAATTCCTGGGACAAGATTACCAGGATGAAAGGCTAGTTGTTCGATTTCCTCAAAGTTATTTTCTGCATTTCTGTTTAATGTCATTTTCCCAACGTGAATAAGTGGAACATCCGGTATTCTCCAGAATTTCGTTGCGTCAAATGGATGCCATTTGTATTTGGCAGCTTGTTCGAATGTCATGACTTGTATTGCAAGTTTCCAACTCGGAAATTCTTTCGCTTCTATAGCATTATAGAGGTCACGAACACAGTAATCTGGGTCTACTCCTGCCAGTCGAGTAGCTTCAGCCCAATCCAAACCCTTCACTCCTTGTTCCGATAGCCAATGGAATTTAACGTACACAGCTTCCATGCGGGCGTTGACCATTTTAAACGTGTGGACACCGAATCCGTCCATTTTCCTCAAACTTTCGGGTATTAACGCAAATTGAAGCAGTGTGTGCAAAACTGTTTAAATTTATTATATAACAATGTCTTACAAATAAATATGTTTAAGCAATTAATATATCATTGTAAGTTTAAATATACGTTGGCTATTATTACCTGATTCCTGTCTTAATGTAACGAAGTCCCAAAACATGTTCGGGTCAAATAAGTTTGTTTGTGGGTTCCTTTTCCGACTGTGTACAAAGCTTGGAAAGAGAATTGGGTCCCTAAAAGACAACACAATTTATTATAACCCACAAACAAATTATAATTTATTCCGACTGTGTATGTACTTAGCTAGGAAACCTTATAGGGAAGGTAATCATGTTGTTTCCAGCCAAGTCCCAATTACCGTCATCGGTATAGAACTTTACGGCAAAACCCCTGGGATCATTCACCGTATCTGCTGATCCCTTCTCCGCACCGACAGTTGAAAACCGGGCGGCGACAGGTGTTTTCTTACCAACTTTCTCAAAAATTTTGGCGCTTGTATATTTTGTGATGTCATCGGTAACAACAAACTCTCCAAAAGCACCAGCTCCTTTGGCGTGAACAACCTATTTTTTCAAAGACCAGACAATTAATAACTCTTTCATGGTTTCTGTATTGTATACTACCGTTTTGGAACTCAGTTAAACAATAAATATTTTGCAGAAAACATTGGTTCATTAAGAATGAAGAAATTGAACAATATATTTTTTAATCTGAAGAAATTGAAATTCCAAGCTTTAAGGAATCATTTGTTTGGTATTATAATCAGTAAAAAGGGCTTTTGATAGTTTATTAATAGTGGGAAAATCAATTTACGCGTTCGGGAATCCTCTCCCTGCCAAAGTGAGCCAGGAAATCCAGAAAATTTCCATCTTGCATGACCATTATACCATCTCTACCCGCTCCCGCTGTCTGTGAAGCAGTTAAAGTTGGAACTGGAACTCCTCGTTGATCAGTGGCTATTGCTGCAGTTGGATTCTTTGCTTTCCAGGTCATCAATTGATCTGTTGCAGCATCTCCATAGCTCGGTTTAACTAATATTAACAAAGCACATCTCTTTGTTTTTAATACCATAATGAAAAATGAAAAATAAAATCATAGAGCAATATTAAAGAAAATTTGAGAAATAAATGTTTACAATGCACAACCAAAAGACAGATCAACTTCAATAAAACGGACTGCATCCTTTTTGATTATGAATGAAAGGATTTGGAAAGAAGGATCAGATAAAGGTTCTGATGGTCTAATTATGTCTAAAATGGAATTCAGTCCCTAACGTCCTTTTTATAGGCCCATTAGCTCGAAAGCAACAAAGGCATCGCGGCATTATTAAGTTATACTACTAAATAGCTTTTTAAGTATTAACCGTTCCATTATCCTATCCATTACGAGGATTTTAACTGAAATTAAAATAATAAGTGAGCAAGGGCTTGGAACGAATTTGCGCAACATATTCGTGGATGAACTGCCAAACAAGGGTAATAATATTCATTACGTCTTTATTTGACCTTTGATGAAACATAAAGAATCTGTACATACTGATATTAACAAAAATAAAACAATATTATGGTTTACTTTGTATGCCCATTAACACTTCATTGATGGCGTTTATGTATTATCTTCCTCACAGATTCTCTGATGGGTCCGATAGAGCTATACCTAGGCTTATCCTCACTTTCAGTAATAACGCCACTACGTGGGCAAACAGAAAAGACAAATCGGCAATGACAATGAGTCTCTTTTTGATGGTAGTAGTGACACCATCTCTAAAACTGACATATAATACTGAAATTACCTATTCTGAGCAAGTCCACAGTTTGTGATCTGAATAGAGAATTGCCAGTTTAAAGTGTCATCATTTTTGATAATAGAGACCATAGCAGTGGGTGAAGTTATTGTACTAAAATCATTTTGTAATAAATAATGAGTGAGAATATTCCATTCCATCTTTTGTTATCATGTCTTGTCTACGTGTTTGCTATTGTAATTCGAGGATTTCAATCCACACGCACGCAACATTATATTCATATGACATCCGCATTCATCCGCTTTAGATTTATACAGCACATGAAATTCTCTATTTATCCTTAACCCCTGATGAATAGAGTTTATGTAGAACATTTCTAGACAAGATTATGAAAAACTACGTTTCAGATTTCAAGGCACCTTTACCGATTTAGCTGTTTAGCTGATATATTTCCCTATTTTTACAGATTTTTAAGCCTTTTTGGGCTGTTAACCATTTCTTTGTTGAAATATGAATCTTTATCACATTAAAATTTTCTAAATTAACACCAGTTTTCAATTAATTCTTTTTGAAGTGACTCAATAGGCAATAAAACTAATAATACCGCCATTTGACTGCTACATAATTTAATTCCCAGTAATTTGAGATGCGAATTAATAACATTACGAAACTTTCTAATGCGCGTGCACAAAATTCTAAAAGTATACCCATACATTATACATATTCCATTTTTATGTGACAAGTAAATTCATGTATACTATTAGTATATTTTTGCAGGTATTACACAACAACTACTGCTACCAGTAGATAATAATTATAGCGCTTTATACATAACCATACACAAGGGCGTAGCCAGGGGGGGTGCTTGGGTGCTTAAGCACCCCCCAAATTTTCTGAAAACACACTAGATATTATTGATAATTAACTGAAAGCACACTAAATATTACCGATAATTTCAATATATTTTTGTAACTAGTATAATGCAACTCTCTCTTCGTTCATTCATAATACAATAAGTAACCAAGGGTCAACTTTAGTATAGCGCGGAGCATTGAATTTTGTTTGATTTTCTTTACGAAGCACAACCATTTTTGTTACGTTTGACATTGTTATACCGTACCGTGCTAGCACATAGTAGATATTATTGTCTTTTTTGAAAACACGCTCGATATTATCGTCTCTCTTTTGTAAACACACTAGATTGTCGTCTCTTTTTTGAAAACACACTAGATATTATCGTCTCTTTTTTGAAAACACACTAGATATTATCGTCTCTTTTTTGATAACATACTAATTATTATCGATAATTTTCTAAAGCACCCCCCAAATGAATTTCCTGGCTACGCCCTTGACCATACACACATGCAAGCGCCAGTAACGTAGCTATCCTACATAATCTTAAATTAAGCAAATATATGGAATAACTGACCACTCTACTACGACTGTCTACAAACTATTGGTACAATAACAACGCACTAATATTTGTATTTAGGGACCTATAAATAAAATAGAATGACCTTCGTAATTATAGGTACCACCTATTTATTACTTTCGTTGTTTTCCAACAATCGCTTTTCGCAGAGGACGTAAATGCTTGTACATGAGCGTTAACTATATATAAGCAGATATCGCAAATCGCTACGAGCTAATATTCATATTTAGTAGCACATCGATATGTTATACAACTCAATGCTGATGCAGCATTGTACATTTATGCCGTGTATGGTTATAATTTATATACTAATACTGATTAAAGTGCTGTAACAAATTATGGCTTCTACCTATCATGCGACAATGCGTATCATATCATGTTTAATATTTCCATGCAAAATAAGAAGGAAAAATATATATTTATAATTTGTGTGTACTAGTTTGCAGTTGGCTGCATGCTAATTTAAATTATCCAAAACCTCAACATTATAGTTACTTATAGCTTATTGGTAAGATAGATTTAGCATATTCTGCCAGTAGCATGATATAATGCTGTGAATTTTGACAATTTATACATATTTGTCAATATTTTACACTAGGTGTGTCTTTTAATATGGATAAGGCACCTAAATGTAGTACAATCTGCAGTGACAACTATGTCGATTTATTATACGCATAACAAAGTATGAAAAAACGTTTTTGTGGGTGGGCTATTAAATACCGGTGGAAGGCTAACCGAGCAAATGGTTCAACTGCGCAGTATGTTTAGACACACCGTGCAATGACTTACCAAAATGCAATAACTTGAGAATAATATTTGCAGTGATCAATAACATTGAATGAATGTATGATTGATTGTAATGAATTTATGGATGAATTGAATTTATGAATTGTAATGAATTTATGAGTGTGAACAATGAATGTAGCAGATAGTAAAAGCCACAATTATAATTAGTATGTCAAATATTTGAGATTCTGTTCACCAAGGACCCTTATCGGTTCCGCAACGTCTTCTTCGCCTTTCTGAGCCTATTTTGAAAGGCAAATGTTAAGAAACAGTAATTTTTACTAAAAACTGCCAAAATTAGCTTGCTGAATAAGCTGGGTCTCTAACAAATTCAAGTCCGAAATTGTCTTCTGTTTCATCCATATGGGTAATGGATATTGCTCGCTTGAACTGAATGATTGCACGGTTAGACTACCTACGACACATATATTTGTCCGAGGCATGCCAATTTTACCTGACCTACATTGAGCAAAATAGATTATAGAAAATTAATAAATATGGACGAAGAAGTACAAGCCCCAATTTAATTCTTATTCCAATCTCAAAATCATACAAAACATAGACCATAGACAAGATATTAATATTAATGAGCTGCATTTTAATCGAATAGTCAGTTAGTCACTACTGCTATTTCCCGATACTTGTATTACTGGTACATGGGGTTGTAGGCTGTGTTGATGTTTTGATGGAAAATATGTATATACCCTCAAGCCAGAATCTGACATGAAACATTTTGGGAAAATCAAGAAGCACGTACCAGACAATAGTAACGAGCATAAAAATCTGTGAATAATGACTTGTCAGGCAAGAAAAAAGTCCAAAAATGGAGAAGGATCCTTTGTAGTAAACAATTAAGATGTTGGCAATCGTAGGCTGGGTCACACCCATTCCCAATATTTCCATGTACATGGGACATTTGGGGAGTTCATTTCGCTACAACTGATTCTTCACTACAGAAACAAAAGATGCAGATCATGATGTGAGAATCATACTTTTTTCGCAGTATTTGGGCAGCGGAAGTTTAGAACTTAATGTACAAACACTTTATGGCTTCTGGAAATCAGTTAAGTCCTACTAAATGTTTACAGCGAGTACAAAATGTGTTTCATAGAGTACCTACACCTAAAATACAATTACAAAATTTTTCCCGAACGATAAGTCAGACTACTCACTTCCTAGACATGTTATTGCAGGATCGTGAGCTTAACATTCACGCACAGTGTTTGAACACATCAAACTGTTCTTCACATTTTGTCGGCAATTTTTAAGTTTAGAAGCACATTATGTGCTTACATGTTTACAATGTAATTAAATCGACGTATATATGTTTGAGGTATACTTCCTGATAGGCATTGATGAACTTAACCTTAAAGAGATTGTAAGACAGAAAATTACTGAAAGGACATGTTTAATTTGGGTATTTTAATGTTGTTTCAACGTATTCTGCAGCCATAATCAATAAATAATCATTACAATTCGTATTGCAAATGATAATTTTCTGTAGTTTTTACAAGGTGCAATTTGATTTTTCGAAAATGAACTTATTCGTTCCCAAATATGCCGTTGATGCAGATGTATAGTAGAACTCTACAGGTATTGTATGACAGATGGAACAGTGTCGGACGAAGTGTGAATTTTCCTAGTCTAGACTTTCGAAACTGATTCCTTCCATAACTTCCCTGGATTAGACTCTTTGATACTGCCTGCCACCGTGTTTGCCAACTTTGCCACATTTTGTACGCGAGGGATCATCAAAATGCCAGCATTTTTATCGGCGCTATCTATTTCTGTTGGGGTGTTGATTTATGATATTGCATCGTGGTCAGAATGTGGAAGAGATCTCCTCGCTTTTCAGAACTTCGTTGAGAGGTAGAAATGGAGATATATGAGAGTCGTTGCAGATTCCTGTCGCGAATTCTCATGGAAGTTTAATTCTTTCAAAGATCCACTATTACTAACGATCGAAGATAACTCCATATTTTTTGCCTTCTTTTCGTGTTGAATCCTTATATCCGTATAACGTCTTGTCAGGAATTCCCTTCTACACTAAACAGCCTTTTCTATTATAAATCATTTAAAACCACGATTTTAATATAGGACTGAAGTAAACCAAGTTATTGATCAGTTTTAGGGAATGGTTTATTACTTCGATAGTTTATTAAATCGACAAACTAGTTCTTCAGTATCCTTTTCTGAATTTTTAATTCGTAAAACATAAGTGGGAAAGACGACAAATTAATTATACAAGTCTTTCGGTGTTTTTTTGTACTGATTATGCCTTCCCAAAATTAAAAGTCTCACAGAGCAAGCGTTCATAGAGATTCAGTACATTAATAGGAGATAACAACATTCAACATAATTGAAAAATTAAAATGTTGCAGTTATATATTTATGTAGACAGAGATACAACCATAAAATCCCATTTTTATTCCATTTACACATTAAAAGGAAGTCTGCCCAACAAAATCAAAAACTGTGACCCATATTTCCGGAATTCCCTAACATCAAGATCCCTTATAGGCAGTCCCGATAGTATTTCTTCTTATTGGCGCATCTCATAAAAACATTCGATTTTATATACTTCGCTAGTACCTAGTAATTATACATGTAAGTGTATACTACTTAGCTCACATGTACGCTATTAACCCTTGAGGTATAAGGCGCTTTATATGCTAATACTAATAAGTGGTCCTCTGTGACGCATACAGGCGTAAAATTACATGTCAAATAAATGTTAATCGTTTACCACACCTTTGGGTGCTGTTAGTAATCTAAAGCCTATAACTCCCTCCAATTTACAACTGCTCTTAAGAAACTATTGAGTTTTGTGTCAGTAACTCTATCGTAAACTTTATTTTAATTGTCTTAATTGAAATACGGGGTGCATCAACGATACCTTTGGATATACAGAATTTTTTAAATGCATAACCTTCCTTACCTTTAGCTGAATTAACTATACTAATTGGGCAAATCCCTGTTCATCTAACATTCATTAGCTATGCTCTTTTCGTCTGCACATTGTGGAATCATCTTTTCACTTCCTAGTGGCTAATACTAAGGTGCCGTTATTTATGATTATTGGTTGTATAGAGTAATAATTTTATTGGTACAAAAACCAAGTCTTAAGCAATGGACAGTCAAAGAAGATGGATCGAGCAGTATCTGTAGAAATCACAATAATATTACATTTGATTGCATGCAACTTTGCATGATATGTAGGTAATAGGTACTATCGATCTAAGTTGCAATATAACTAGGTAGCAATATAAATCACAAATACCTAAAAACCTATTTACATATCTATGTAGCAGATAAATGTATAGATATAGCCTTATACATATGTTAGCATTATATTATAAGTATTAATAGATTCATAAACACAATGATATAAAATGTTGGCCTTGTCCTCCCTCATTGCCATTGTCATGTCATGCTACTTAAACTCATGATAACTTGACGTCTTACAAAGGGAATAATAATGATTATTGTGCTCACAGCGAGCTCTTACATGCTCTAATGTAAATGTATACATGTGGTAACACTAAATGCAAATAAATCTATGTGTACCTACCTACTCATAGGAATATAAGTATCGATGAAATGGTACTGGCTATATATAATGTACATATGCTGGCTGTAGCTCACTCATTCTCAAGATGATAAACAATGCATTTTTTGCATTTAGCTTGCATAAGGCGTACTTTTTAATGTTATCTCATCAACATAACATCCAATTCAGTTAAAATAATTTACGATCCGAAACAATTTTGTAATGCGTAATAAGAACACGAGAATTTGTAGGGGTAATGCTGACTCATAAAATACGCTTGTAATTATAGGGCTAAGAACGTTCATCAAAAATGTGGTAGAAAAATGCAATTTTTTATTCAGGACGCTTGGTTAACAATGAGAGTCAAACGAAGTGGACGGCCAGACGACTCATTTCACCAGGAATTCATCGCGATTCGTCAGAAACTAATTTCTGGAGACATTAGCAGCTAACTACTAATATAATAGGCAAATCTTTGAATTTACAGCCCTTGCACATGCCAACATCTCTGCAAATTGCAAGTTTTGGCAGGTTGAGCGAAATTACATATTATGGTGCATGGAAGAAAAGAGACTTTATAGGTAACAATGTTGAGTACATCAGTTAATAATACTGTACAACAGACTGCTATATAGCTAATAAAACGTTTGGATTAGCAATTTTAAGCAAACTGACGATGTTATCATGTTGGCGGATGGACTCACATGCAAACACAAAACACACTCGCACTCTTTCACATAGACAATTTAACATAATATATTAAGGCCAATAGGCATATTGTAATATGTAATAAAGACTGGGATAACTTAAAACAGACTTATGTAGTAGTAGTGAGTAGTGGTAGTAGTAGTAGTAGTGAGTAGGTATACAATACACATGATGAGTTAGGCTCGTTGAGTTTCATATGCAATTAACATTAACCTTGATGTTTTTTGTGCGAATCTTAAGGTAGTTCATTATCAATAGCCTATCTTCGCGTTGTATTGATATAGATAGGCACTCAGTTGTGTTTGTGGTGTGGCTCTTCTTCTGCCCTGGCTAAACTGACAAAGCAAAGTAAATCCTTCGACTTTTCAGTTCGCAACATTTTTCTTCATTTGTTAACAAGTGTTATTAGAATTAGTAATGTGTTAGATGGAGAACAAACCATATTATTAGGATAGATTAGAGTCTAATGTGTTTTGAGTTGACCCTTTTTGATATTGAAGATATTATAGAGCCCTGCCTAGGGACGATTAATCAATAAGTGCACATTATACATCAGAGAACTAGGATTATTTCTACAATTTGCAGTTTATCCTTATAGTACCGACTTATACACTAATAAGTACGTTAAATGTTAAATGAATTTGTCGAGCACACGAATACACATTTATTATATGAACCACTAACCAAATAGGTATCTTATCAGAACATAAAATCCTAAGTTGTAAACTATCAGATAGAAATCTACAGGGGAATTAAATAATTAACGATAACTACTTCCATCGCTGAATGCCAAACAAAGCTTAGCTCTAACCACCCAGGATCTATTCTACTAATTTTAATTGCCAACGATTGAGATTGTCACGACAAGACGAAAAGATTATTGACTTGTGTGGAAATCAAGGAAAAATCTTGTTCCATAAATGGGTTAAAATCCATTTGATAATGTCAGATATGTACGAATGTCTGAAGTACGTAGGAATTGGGTTGTCAGTCTAGCAAAGAGCTTCGGGCAACTTCTATTTTTTGCTATCGTATCATGAGGGAAATACTAGTGTAGTAACTAAATTAGCATGTTCATGTATCTGGCAGAACGACGCAATATTTTTGTTTTATTTGCCTCACCTGACTATGTAAGATCTTCCACTTACTCTCTGCACTCTAGTTTATATAACCTCACAGGCACATCACACACATAGGAAAGGCAACGAGATCTACAAGATAACCAGGATAAATTATTTTTGCTAGTAGTCAAGCTACGGGGCTAGCATTTTTAATTTTCAGCCCAGTTTAAATCAACTCGTAGTAAATATACCGTATCGCTAAAAAAGCTATTTGGTTCAAATGAAATCTGTAGACGAAAACGAGATGGTTTTCATTCAGTAATTTTGTAAGTAAAATGGTAAATATTTCCTTTTGTTTACAATTAAATTAGAAGAGCAGAAAGGCAAAGCGGTGAACAAGAGTTCTAGTTCAAATCTCAATCTAGCGTAAAATTTTCACATTGTGCGAGAGGGAGAGAGATAGAACTTTTCTAAAGGTCAGATTGTTAAAGTGACAGTTATAGCTTTGTTGAGTGAGGTGTACTACGATGTGCGTGGTCAAGTGTCAATAATTTATTTTCTGTTCTCACAGCTTCTGACTTCTAGTGCTTGGCTTTTTCTATGGGAAATTATTGATAATTTTCTGTGATAGAAACGGAGCAAAAAATCGCAATGACTTCAATGGGCAATGAGTTAAAGATAAGTCAATTAAAAGCAAGTCAAGTCGCCAGTCACGCACACTCTAATATGTAAGTCTCAAGTTCATTCTTTCCTTACTCACAATTAGAATTAGATAAAGATTATGCATTCACTTCACTTCATGCTACGTAAACGACCTAACCTCTTCTTCACTATTGTACTCTTCTTATCCTAGTTATTACACATACCTACACAGATGGAACTCAATAATTTAACATTTATTAACTACAAGAATAACATAGCTCTACACTCACAGAACTTACATCTTTGTGTGCAAAACTTACATTTACACAGAAACCTGCTTTTCTGTGTTATTGTTGAATATGAATCTGGCTACTGACACTGTCTACTAATATTTGCTTTTTTAGTTTATGTACTATTATTGTTGGCTGCTCCGTAAATAGTTGAATCAGTGACTCGTGCAACCTCATTCATATAGTGCACTGCATTTAACACAACTTACGGCTCCACTGCCCATCTATTTCATTCATATTCTTACAATATTATTTGTAGTGAGCGTAAATTCCTAACTTCTCATTACTAGTTACTAACAATGTAGGAGTAGGTAGTAATTTTCGTGATGAATCTTTCAGTCGCGTCGACTCAAATGAGACACAAGTGTGAAAACACAATCAGATCCGACAGAAGTGCAGTGTGAATTGTTGTTTCATTTCCAACAATTCATTACACAATGGGCTTCCGAAGTATCTACATTAATTTCGACAATACTAGCCGGTCCTTCTTCTCCGGCGAAGTTGTTTCTGGACGTGTTGTTATTGTCACAGCTAGTCAGAAAAATTGTAAAGGTCAGTAGTAACCCTTTTATTCATTACAATTTTCATTTTTCCTCAAAGATTTTAACCTATTTGCTATATTTGGAACTGTCATGTATTGAGATTTGATTTTTTTTGCATATCAAGGTATAAAAATCAACTTCATAGGGCAGGCTAGAATTCATTGGCAGAATAGTGTCGCAGGGACGAAATCAGCCGTTATTTCTGCAGATGATGCCGTTGCAACCGCCAATGCAGTTTCGACTGCCTATAATTCAGCACAGAATTATTTTTATGAAGAAGCCTATCTTTCTGGAGATGGTACGAGTTATAATAATGCATTTTTACAGGACTCAGGTTTCAGACTCTTCCCTAGTCTTTTAATAAATGACTTTGATGAAATTTTTGACAGGAATGGCGGAAATAAGTCTTGAACCGGGACAGCATACTTATCCGTTCCATTTTGTTCTTCCGGAAAATCTTCCTTCGTCGTTCGAAGGAAACTATGGATGGGTACGCTACTCTGTCGAAGTATCGGTTATCCGACCCTGGAGATTCGACTACAAAGTCATAGAACTGTTTACTGTTAATGGAGTATTAGACCTGAACACGGAGACATCCGCTATTCTCCCAAGTGAACTTCGTATGTGCAAAAGCTTAGGCTACTTGATGTGCAAGGGCGGATCCTTAGGAGTTATACTGAAGATTCCTCGCCGTGGATTTGTGCCTGGAGAATTTATCCCCTTCGTAGCCGAGTTAACAAATATGAGCACACGGAAGGTTAAAACAGTTAGAATGTCACTTATACAGGTAATTAAATCATAATTCTTTCTAAGCTAAACATAGTAGTGTCTGGAGTAGTACACTTGATCCGGAACTACTTTTTCAATTCTTTGATATGCATCCATTTAACTAATTCGGACAGGTAGATACATCGGGTCAATGATAATATACCTCAATGACTCGAGCATCAATTTTTCCTACATTTATAAATGTACAGAATATAGTTCGACTTCGGATTTTAATTAAACACTATTTCCTAATAAAGCAGGCTTGTACATTGGTGTAGATAACGTGATCCTGTATGGCTAATTAATTGATTATTACTGTAATGCTTACTTTAATTGCAAGCTATCAATGAGTATGTAGAATTTTGCTACTACATATATTAGTTTTACTTTTCAAAGTATTTGTGCAAAGTAATAGCTCATTGACTCACGGCATGATGTATGCTAATAAGTATATTAGAATAAAGTGCAAGCTACAGGATAGTTAATGAACGTGAGCAAGAGAAGTAGGGATATAGAGCGCAGTGTTGAATTCCGGCTATTGCTATTGCTTGTTATGTGTAGATTGCAACCTTTACATCATGCGGAGGTTACCAAAAGACAGAATCCAAGCTTTTGAGCTACGCAAGTGGACCTGAGATTCTGCGAGGAGATATTGAAATTTGGTCTGACGATGTCCTGCAAGGTATATCATAAAGTATTACAACAAGATCTAAATATGACATATATCTGTAAGGAATTTGTGATTTTGTGATATGTACATATATGTCACTTGGTGATATATTTTGGTTATCATTCACAGTGCCTGCTGTTCCACCAACGAGACTGGGAAATAACTGCTCATCTATCGATGTTCAGTACAAACTTCAGGTTTAATTCTGTCATTCCATTAATTTGATTCCATAGTAGTAGTTCCCATTTCTACACTTTTTTGCACGATAGGATTATCTCATGCATTTACTGACTTTACTGATTATTCTATGAGCACTAAAAGCCTTGTTTTTCATGCTAATTTTCTGAATTAGTTAAATTCAAGTTGGGAATACATTTTTAAAGACTATCTTAAGTGATTCTTAAAGTGTAATAAACGGTTATTTATAGGTGAAAATGGAAGTTGCCGGTCAAGTGGTCCTTCGTGGAGAAATGCCAATCCTTATCGGGACTATTCCATTTAGAGACAGGTTTGAAGCATACAGACCCTACGGGATGCTTGAGCCTCCTCTGTGGTCTCCTGTTTCTAAGTATCCAGATTTACGTAAGAATACAAGGCCAAGACAATTTGCGTCACATACACTACACTCTTTCATACTATTAGTCCAGATTGTTGCATTATCCTACAATATTGTTGCTTTATCGTGCTGTGGTTTTGGTTGTGGTACAGCAGTACGAAGTTAATAAAATTCTGACAATGCAGATTGGTATAATGCATTTACGTCAGTATCTGACATGCACTCTTATTTGAACTGAATGGCAATTTTAGTACAACAATTTGGGGCTTCTACAATTGTCATTATTTTAATTAAATTTGTACTGTCATTATCATGGTCGAAATTTTCAACTTAACAATATTAAGTGCTGAAAAACATTTCAATATCAAGTGTAAAACTTTCTGGAATATTTGAACATAGACAGACATTTTTAATGTATGTACTTCTGTATTTGAACGGAGACAGTAATTGTTTAGTGGGTGGATGGTTAGAAACGAATAACTACTCATTAGAGTCTTTTGTTTTCTATTTCTTGTTTGTAGCCCCTCCGACGTACGAAGAAGCCACAACGGTGGATCTCCCAAATTATTACAAGGCTATAGGAGACACAAACACTATATCAGGAAAAAATCGCAAAAACGACAAGAAAACCTCACGCAACAACAAAGACTCGTCATTGAAATCCTCAGACAGTCAACCAGCAAGCTTCGTTCCTAAATACGTTACCTATTCAATTTACAACTAAAAATGATGAGCCTCATGCAGAATGCAAGCAATGTTTGTCGGCGCTAATAAGAAGTGTTATAATTATTTTACCAAAACTCCCATCCGAATCCAAATGATTTCCTCGTTATATTTTAGGTGTATATATCGTAAATATTAGTATCCTCAACAGTTAACAAGTACCTAAGTATCTAATGCAAACTTTGTTATTCAAATGTTATTAGCAGCTATTTTATTTTCAGTGTTGCTATTCCTTGTTGATATTGATATAGGTTGTATAGTAAATGGGTTATTCTTTATGGAAATGCATTCAGTATCTACTTACAAAATAAATAGCATATATATAATTGTTGCTGAAATGTAAATAAAAGTAATGTTTCCGTAATGAACTGTTTGAATTTCAATCAACCTGTAGCATCATCTGAATAATAGCAAGACGAACAACACATGGGTAAGTAAGTCTCTATAAATCACTTAATGATACATTAGTTTTTATGCTACTCAAAATGTATCAAGTGCCATACACAGAGCTGTGCTCTAATTAGAGTAGAAAAAGATACAGTGCTATAATTTCAAGCGTAGATGACTAAATGATATGAGATTAGGTAATTAAGTGAGATCTGAATGTGCACGCAAAGATTATATAAGCGGATTCCTGTTCATCAACTTATTCCAGATAATCCAGTAATAAATGTGGCCTACATTTCCTAGAACTAACAAGAATATTCATCTATAACTACAGTCCATGATTTGTAATTGAAAAGGGCTGGACCAGTTGGACCTGATTTACATGCTACGCAATTAGCTAGCATTTAGCAAAGGACACATACAGATAGCGTATAATAATCGCTTTAAATGTAAAGCAGATGCTTACTTATTCCGAAGCAACTACCTCAACTCAATTTTGTATTTACATCTTGTTAAGGACGGACAGTCCCAACTAGTGGAATCTATGAATACAACCAACGAACTACGACAATTTTACAGGAATAGTAAGGAAAGTAAAGATAGTAAACAAACACAGCTGTTCGTTCTGTGTCCT
>JAAAYG020010081.1:0-16679 GCA_009936455.2 Tomocerus minor | reverse complement strand
TAAAATAATGACGTACACTATTGATAAACTCAGCCTGTTCCTCAACATATGCAAGATGTAGCTTTCGTTGTAAATAAACAGTATAAAGATGATCCAGTTTGTCTTCATCGGACAGAGAGGGCTGCGACTGAACTTTTACCGGTGCTAGTGTCTTAGGGGCATTTTTTATCTCAGGTACTTTTGCAACTATATTTCCAGTCATGAACAAAAATATCTGAATCATTAGCATTTGGTTAGCATTAAACATTTCCTGATCTTGATGGTGGTACGTCACTTTATCCTAGTTAAAAATGTAATTAAAATAACTTTACCCATTGGTTTGACTTTTGTCTTTTTAAGATCAGCTCCTTGTTTAATTGCAGCCATGTAACGATTAGGAAGAGCATTTTTTATTGGTGGCCTTTTATCGCCAACGGAAGAACCGGATGAAGTCGCACCAATGCTTCTAAAATATAAAAAATCATGAAGCATTGAAAAACGATTTTTTGCGATAAAAACCGGAATAATACATATTTTTCCCATAATTTGCATACCTTAAATTGTCATTAGAAGAAGAGGATGACATTTTCAAAATATCTACCCGTTTCAATTCAGTACCAGTTACCAAATATTTGTAACAATAATATAATATAAACTTTGACAGATAAACTTGACTTCTCTACGGTCATTTACCCTTCTCCCACCGGAAAAGGACTGCTGCTAAACGAACTGCTGTACTCCAATCCAAATCCACTAACACTAGGCTGTCAAAATAAGTAAACTTAGAAAACTACATTAGACAACGTGACATCTATTATACTTATACGTTAAAAAAGTTGAAAACTTCGGAGATCTACTTTTCTAAATTATAGCTGGACAAAACACCTATGCGTTAGATACGTTATGTTGTTGTGATTTTGTAATCGCGTGAAATATGTAGCAGCAGTCACTTCACTATGCACTACCAAGAACTCTGCCCGCCTAAATTACCATTGAAACTAGGGGCGTCTTGACACAAACTTACATGTGTGGGTGCATTGCAATTTAGTATGGTGTTATTGATTGTTGATGGGGGTGCGTTAAGTAAACTAATTTGTGCATTTTCATTTTCCGTGAAAAATAAGAGGAGGAGCCGAACAATACTGAGGTATTTATTATTGTAAGTTAAAAAAGTAATATTTATTGACACGTAAACAATAATTAATTATGAAGACCATCGTAATGGCCCGTTTATACAAAACAAAATGCAAAATTTGAATTATCCAATGCAGTGGTAGGCAGCGGAGACTCCCTGAAATAATGAAACAGGAAACGTTATTTTCTTCAACAATTTAAATAGAAAGTAAACATACTATATTAATTAATAATAATTATTAATTTTTGTCTTATAGATGATAGATTACCTCAAGGCTCTGAGGCGTCGACAGTGACATGAGACGAAGTCGGTTAACGTGACAGGGCCGGCACAGTAGATGACTGTCTAATGGGTAGCATCGTTTGTCAGGTTCGTCTGTCAATTGCATGCCACAGTCTTCACATGAGTAACAGTCCACGTGGAAATCTTTGTCCATTGACACGACCCGAACTGTTTCCTCTGTTCCCTGTTTGGTATAGTTAAAAATTCTCGTTTTTGAATTGAATTAAATTGCGATTATTGATTGGACTGATATGCACATAATATATTTTACGTAATTATTAGTAAGCTTGTATAAACATCTTTAGCAGTTGATTGAGTGTACCTCAATTGGAGTGATCGACTTTCGACATGCAGCACAAATCGGTGCAAATAGCGAATGGTAATCATTGACGCAGTAAATTTTGTTATCCATGTCAACTGTAAAAGGCACTCCATCGAGGCACTCGTTGCAAACGCAGCAACGAAAGCAACCAGGGTGGTAAGGCTTTCCCATAGCTTGCAAAATCTAAACAAGTAACAGCGCACGAAAATGTAAATAACGGAGATTGTTAGGGGTTTTTAATATATGAATATGCGATTATAAAGCGCTTACGGTTTCCATAATAAGATGTCCGCAGAGCGTACAGCGTTCGGCTGTTTGCTGGAACCCGCAATAGAGGTAATCTTCTTCGCAATAAACTTTCCCGTTGACGTTGTAGAAGGCTTTTCCCCGCAGTGCTCTTCCGCAAGACACACACACAAAGCAATTGGTGTGATAAAGATTTCCCATTGCCTGGCAAGCCTGACCCGCACCTGTAAATAAATAATGGCATGTCTTATCCGTATTTTTGTCAATAATATATTATTATATGCGTTTAAATCGCCTACAACCGTGGGAAATTGTACTTGTTTAAATTGAGCTTGTTTTGATTACCAACCTGTAACTTTTTCTCCACAACTTTGACAAATTCCGAAATAAGCGCCCTGTTCTTCTTGTTTTGCCAATTCTTCCTCAATTTGTTTGGTTAATTCCTCCAATTTGCGCTCTGCCTCCGTTGGACCCTACGAAAGTTAATGATTAGCTGGATTTTTAGGATATTTTTCCGAAATTTTGGATAATACCTACCGTATATTGGTCAAAAGAACCGACAAAAATTGTCAACACATAAAAGTGACATTATCCATTTTGTCAACACAACTTTTTTTGTGGTTAAGTTTAAAATTGAGGATTTTTAATCTAAGATATAAGTTAGTTTAGTTTATGTTAAGTTTGGTCATCTCAGGTCAATAAGTTTAATTTAGAGTTTTTCGTGTTGACAAAAAGGACTAAGGAAATTTTTTGATGTGTTGACATTTTGCTGCTAATAATTTGGGGATGAATGTGGTTAAAGTATTCTTACCGTTGGTTTATGTAAAGTAATTGATGGTAATAGTTTTCTTGGATTTCTCAAGACGTTATTCTTTTTACTATGACTGCTGCCACTACTGCTGCCTCCTCCGACTCCAATAACACTCGGAGTGAGCGGGGGAGTGCTGCTATTATTGTAACTTCTACTAATGTTAGCTACAGCGTAGGGACTAATGGGTACGGGTACTTCGTAAACTCTTGGATGAATTTCTTCTTTGGCAATTCCATTACTGTAATGCCCCTTTTCTAACAGAGGATGTCCCCTGAGAAAACTGGACGAGTCGACGTGATGACTAATGCCATTATTGTATTGTGCTGTCACTTTGTGCACTGCGTCGATATGATGATTTTGCGGATGATTTTGAGGATGATTTTGCGGATGATTTTGGGGATGATTTTGCTGGTGATTTTGGGGGTGGTTTTGCGGATGATTTTGAGGATGATTTTGCGGATGATTTTGGTGATGATTTTGATGATGACCACTTCCAATTCCCCCAACAGATGTTCTCACACTATTGGACTCCACAAGGTTAACAGTGGGACTCTGTAGCTGGACATTTCCACCCCTGACTTGTTCTAAATTCTCGTAGAGTGGACTGAATACGAGACTTCCACTGTAGGGAGATGGTGACGATCGGCTGCTGCTATTAACTGAGTTGCAAGAATTTTGAAATATTTTATTATGAAAGCCTTCATATGGTGGAGGTGGCGGTGGCGGGTATTGCGGTGGGTTACTGTGAATATTTTCATAAATTGGATCTTCTTGAGGTGGAGGGGGTGGTAAAGGCAAAGATTGTTTCGATGATGAAGAAGATGTTGATTTTACAGATTTATTATTATCTGATATGTTTAGCACTTCAAAAAGGCTCAAGTCTTTTATTATTCGTGAAGTATCCTCGTCCATTCTGGTCTGGAATTATCTAACCAAAAACAAACCCATTTTTATATATAAAATATTTATCTATTTCTAAAAAAAATTCTCCAAAATAGTGAATTATTTTGGGTATTTTCGTGGACAATATGGGAGAAATGGCATTTCCTTTACATACCTTTTGGAATGTGCGACTTGAATGGATGGATATGACTTTATGTGTTATTTGACCATGATTAATAAATTATCGTGATAAGGTTTTCTTCTTGTTGGTCATTATTTTCGTTGATTAGTGAGGGAGAGGGATCAAAAAAGGCCTTTCTCTTATTTGGTCGTGGGTAATGAGATGGCGCCAGGCACAATGTTCATTTGCGTGATTTACGTTAGCGTTCTTTGCTCTTTCTGTCCCAACTTGGTTGATTGGGTTGTTTGCGTATGTGCTTGTGTACGTACGTGCATCTGTTCTGTGAATCTCATGCAATCACCACATATAAAGTAAATATACGTTACGTAACTCAACTCTCCGAGTAGATATTCCTGTATTCATGTTTCCATTGTATTTCGCAATCGCAAAGCAAGCAATAGCAATGCAATGCCTTCTTGTACTGAGTAAGATATAATATATATTCATGCATATAGGAGATACTTGCTAATGGAATACTCGTACTTGTTTTCGCTCGCCACACCTTGAAATTATAGATTGAAATTATCAAGAGTTCTTCCACTCCAATTTTCCAATCCAATTGCAGGAAATTATCGCATGCATTATTTGTCGATTAAAATTCTTTCAACGTATAATTAAGCCAATTAACGATGCGTCATCATGATGTAAACAAAAGAAAATGGAAAACAAGGATTTTTAATATTTGCATTCAGGATGTTGTATCAATTTGTATGTAACATGAATTATGAGGAGGAAAAAATGAGAAAAGAAGACGATTAGTATTGTTTTCCACTAAAAATGTACATCTTTGTATTTCTCAGTTTATTAAGTCAATTCACACTCGACACTTTACGTTTCACGACATCAGATCAGATCAATGAGACTACAAAACCTAATTAAAGTTCACACTGAAGTGATTGAATAATATTATTTAGTTTGCTAATTAGGTTAGTATCGTATTATTTGATATCTAATAAGTGATGAACCTTTTGGTTGGCTACACTGATGTGAATAATCTGTCCAATGATAGCTTTGCAACAAGCTTTTTTACACTTTTATAATATATAATATACCAACTGGGTGTGTGGGTATGCTTTATGTTTATGTATCGTTCGTTTATTTAAATTTTAAGTTGGTTTTGGATAACTGAAATGGATTCGAATGTTTGTTTGTACAGTATACATGATGATTGGTATACGTAAGACTAGACTGACGACGCTACCCTAAAATACGATCACAATAGTCATTATTATTCACTATAGACTGGTAATTCTTATTGTAATTCAATTTGATTTGCCTAAGACACGATTTTTTGCATAATGTGATTTGATTGAGGTATTTTTATTCCCTTTCCGAAAGTCATGAGGTATTTCTGTTGTCATTTTAAAACTATGGTTCTTAGAATATACACCTTCCATCAAAGACATTCCTTTTTAGTCGTCTTTAATAAAATAGCACTGAGTATTTTATTGCTGTTTTTTGGGTTTGCAGAGCGGAAGGCGTACTCACACAATTACGTAGTCTAATATTTCTTTTACCCGTTTTCAATGGCTAAAATTTCCTGAGTATTTGTCGACGCTATCATAGTACATTGTCACGTCGTCGAATTTTCCTTACAATTCGGTCGTCTCTTCTCTAAATTAAATATTGCTGTATTATTTATTGCATTCCAATATTCTTCCGCATCTCAATCTTAAATACTCTTATTACACTACGTCCCTAACTACTTACAATTACCTTCTAAAACTAAGTATTTATCTAGTCTACACTTAAAGTTATGCATCTAAAATCTAGCTTTTTCGGTAGTACATCCTACTCTGTCTGTATGATACTTAAGAATATTTCTATTGTCTATTTGTGTATCTCACCATCTCTCTAAAATTGCTAGAAACGTAACAGAAAATAGAAATAAAGGAACCCTGAGTAATCCATGAGATTTGTTTAAAGCTTCCACAATACAATGAGATCAAAATATACAAACCGACTAATTTACAAGAATACTTTTTGAACTTTGGCTGCGGCTCGTCGATTTTATGCATCTTCCTCTTCACCCGAGTCATTGTCTTCCATAATTTCGGCGTTTTTCTTTTGCTGCGGGTTCCCATACAGCTGCCCTGCCAGACCCATCGAATTCTCCGCTATGAACTGCAAATAGGTGTCCAGAATTGCCGAACCTGTTGTCCCTCCATCAATCTTGGTCGGCTGTTTGTCACCAATCCTATTTTGTGGTTGAGATCTGTGTTAGTTATTGATATCCCAGTTATAATTAAGGAAAATAATTATAGGCATGTATTGCAATATCAACAGTGATACTACAATAGTAACAAATACCCAGGAGCGTCTGCTGCATTAAACTTGAGTCCTGCCTTGGCCAATAATTTGGCAGCTAATTGTGGGTCGAATGGAGCTGGCATTGGAAGAACGGGAAGGTCCTTCGTGGAAATCCCCCTGTGCTGTCGACTCATGTGAGAATGGAGAGAGTTTCGAGATTTTGCCACTGTCCCACAAAGGACACAGCGATAGCCCGGACAAATCGTGTGTTTATCCTCCAGGTGAGTTCGGAGGGTGTGGGCTGATCTGTAAATCTTTCCGCACTTTGGACATGGTCTTGGGTCTGTTGCTCGCACTCGCAGAAGATCTAGAAAAATATCAGCCCTATAAAAGTCTATTCCCAAAATTTTTGCGTTTTTTTGGCTGTCTATTAGTTAAGCAGATATAAACGTCAGTTACCAAAGTTTGGATCAGAAGAAGGGCTACTATTCTGGAGAGATGAAGGTCCAGGAAGAAAGCCTTGAAATCCAAGAAGTGCAGCAGCTGCAGGAAAACGAATTGCATCGTTAAGTGCATGGGCAGAGAGTTCTTCGGAGGACTCGATTCCGTCCATCCCTTTCTCCTCATATCTCATATCCGCTTCATCTGGAGAACTCTCCTCTTCCATTGTCATGCCTAATTGCACAATAACAAATAGCGTTAAAATTCTATGCAATAATTCCTAAATTTTCTTTGTTTGCACCAATTTTAATTTTAACTTCAAACTAAAAGGAGATATTGTTACGTTGCAAAATTGAGAGAAAAAAAACAGCATGTTACATTGACGCTAATAACATGGGTTACACTCAACTTCAATTATGTAGTGGGTGAAAGTTGACAGTGTTCAGTGAAAGGTTAGGGTACCTATTGACTGTGAGGCATAGCTTCATGAGACATACTGTATACGGTCGCGTGTAACTTTGTCACAGAAAATTAAGGTTTCTCATTTTCTTTTTGTGTATGAACACATTAACAACTTTCTAATTGACTGGAGATTGCAACCCTGCATTATGCGTAAATCTAACCCTTATAATACCCTTAATTTCATTTTTAATATTCTAAACTAAAATGGAATACTAATTTTGCTTACCTGTGTTGTTGTCTTCCCGCTTGCCGCCTTCCAATGCCTGAATCAAAATACTGGAGGATTGCTGTTTTCCATTGTTGACCTCTGACTCGGGTTTTAAATCCAATTTAATTTTCTTTTCAGCGGAAGCGGCAGAAGTGGTGGTCAGTGCAACTGGCTGTGACTGTGAATCTGACTGGTGGTTTTCATCTGGATCCATTCTGACCTCTGGAATGTGCATGATTGGTGGTGTGGTGCACGGAGACGAGTGTGCTGGTGACGAAGACGCCCTGGCCGCGATATGTTGTCCTGGTTGTTGCTGGTGCTGTTGCTGGGAACTGGAATTCGAGTTGGATGAGTGATGATGATGGTGGGGGACGTCCGTGAGACCTTTGACTTGAAGAGATTGTGCTGTTCGGAGGAATTCCGTGAGATCTTCTTGAGATATTTGCACTTCCCCATGGTACATGAAATTGAGGAGAGACTCCATTTCTTGATAGCGAACATCTTTTAGTATTACTATCGGGTGGTCACACGGATTGTCCTGAAAATATTTATGAAAATCTCTTAGAGTACAGGGTAATATTTTTTAAATGCCTAAAATAATATTTGAAGATAACTGTGATGTATATTGTATAAAGTGACGTTAGTATACGATAATTTGAGTGAGAGTATATGTATATATATGTATGCGTGTGATCTTGTTATATAGCGGATATATATAGCTATACCTTGAGAACTTGTCGGAAGAAGGGGCTGCAAGCAGAGAGGATGACTTTATGAGCGGTGAGACTCTTGCCATCGCAGGCAATGGTGACATCGACGAACTCTTCGTTTTCCTTGAGGGTCTTGAAGGCAGAGAGGATGTTGGCGTAAAAGTCGTTCCACCGAAGACTGTACCTCTGCAGGTCGTCAGCCATAATTAGTAATGAGAATTAATTACTATATTTAATTGAATATAGAGAATATAAATGAAAATGGAATTAAATATTTCGGATTAAAAACACATGGCGTGTAATGTTTTATGAGTGTGACTAGCTGAGTGACGCCATGAAGAAATTGAACTAAAGGGATTGCTACGTACATACGTACACGATCAGAAATTACTTGAGGGATCGGCCTGGTTGTTCATCATCAGGGAATTACGGTTTATGTTTATATACACGGGCGAGAAATGAGAGAGTTGTCTGGGCACGGGCATCCGCCAATCTGCTTCCCTCCTAGTGTACACTTGCTGGAGAATGGCTTTTCAGCATGTGCTTGTTACAAAAGAACGGGGTTTGACAAAATCGGCTCGCTAAGACCTAATGCGGTACTGAGTACTTGTATAGTTGCCGAATATTACATAAAATAAGTACTAGTTTACATTATTTCAATTCTTTACAAAAATGAGAATACCTATGCCCTTATTTAATTAGGAAATACATCCTTAGGTACTCCCTTCTCGCTGTCCATGAGTCGATACGAGAAGATACTTTTAATTTTGATTGTATTACATAATACTATTTTTATAACCACAAGTCTATATTATATCTGTACCTATGTACTACAAACCTACTCCATATTAAACAACAGCACTGAAGAAAATTTCAAAAAAAAGTAGCTTGTTTATAGCAATAATATTATCTAGTTTATTCATATTTTTCTCACTAATGTATCTGTACTTTCTAAATATGCATATGAATGTAAAAAGTATTATTAGCACATATGTTATTTGTTACATATGTATAAGTAATAAGATAAGTGTACTAACAATTGCCATGAAATAGAAGGAGCAATTGGGGATACACGGGTTGGGCATTGAAGCCCATCGAGCCTGCCGGGAAAGTATTGTGTCCGGGCAGCTCTCTGCGGGTAATTTCTCGCCCGGGTAACCTCCCATTCCTCCTTCCTCATTAATCACCTACTACTACTTCTACTTGCAAGTATGAGAGAGTTGCGATCCCGTACCTTCCCCTTAAAATAATCAATAATAGTCATTATGCGTTCTCTTCCATTCCGTCCAACCTACCTCTGCCTGCCACAATGCTCCCTATGTCTGCTAAAGTGCTAATACAATGGACGGAGCAGCAGTAACAGTAAGTCAGTCACATCACTGGAGGCACCTACAACAACTAATGCAACTCTGTACAACTAAAACTAAAACACACCATCATCATAATATCAGCAGCCACATCTACATCCAATATGTATGCAATGCACTCGAAGAGACACAGTGGAGAAGTGAGAGTCGGAGGAGTACCTCTTCTGCCTGCTCCTCCACTCTGCACAGTCTACGGTACTTACCCCATCTAATCTCCATCCCGGACTCCCGGATCATCCAACATTCCCGTTCTCCCCGTACCTGCTCTCCTCCCGCTATGATTGGATGCATGAATTGAGTGCTAATGCAAAATTATGACGATGATGTAGATGGACAATGGGCTGGAGTGGGGATTTTCTTAATGGACAGGTGAGAGTGCGTGAGAAAATGCGTACATTCTGCGTAAAAGTGTGCCGCGGCGAAGACATGACGCTGAGCTGTGGTTTTCTTTGAGGAAAATGAAAATTGAATGCATGTGGGCTGTAAAAGTAGATGATAGATAGAATATTTGTAGTTTTATGGTGGTGCCTTGAGCTTTGTCTTCCACGGGAGTTCTAGCAGGAGCGTGTTAGTTATGTAAGGACGGTGTAGGGACCCTAAGTTGAGTTGCAGCCAGAGTTAGGCATAGCACGGTGGTTGCTAGTCGGAGTCCGTCCCTCCGTCCGTAGGATTAGGTAGCCGTCGAGTGGGGGAAAAGTACGTAGTGGCTATTGCACGGGAAAGCGAGGCTGTGGGATGCCTGTTTGATATTTAGCATGTGACTTGATATAGAGTGTCGGCTGGAGAAAAGAGTTTGCGCAATTTTATTTGCAGATAATCGATAATCTCGTCCTGGTGTAAAGTCGGTGCGCGTGAACGTTATCGTATGTGTCGTCGTTGTGTACCGTTGGCTGTATATGTACTTTATGTGTCTGTCTGTGGGATGGAGGAATGGATTGGCTGGAGAGAACACTGGAACTCTGGAGACAAAAACTGAACTGGACTGGAGTCCACAACAGTAACTGACGAAAACTTGAAAATCTGTGAAAACTGTTGAACATTTGTGTCGTCTTCTTCATTCTTCGGTACACTCTGCCTAACACTCCTCTTCTGGTGCTCCTGTTCTTCTGTCCTGTCCTGCTGACCTAAGACTCCTTCCGTCGTGACAATGTGAATATATGATCGTGCACAATGAAGACATGTCCCGGCGGCCGACACGGAACAACACCCTGGAACCCGAAGAGCCAGTCATTTCCAGTTCTCAGGTAATTCAGACCAAAATTCTGTGATTATTTCCAAAAATGTGCTGTCGTTGGTCATTGTCTTTGCAGGGGGGAAATCCGTGACGCTTTCGCTTACTTTGGAGCTTTTCTGCTATCTTCTTCTACCTTCTCTCACTTTTACCTCTAGCAACTCCACCAAAACAACTAAATATTTCTCTCTAGGTTACTTTTGATACACTTACTACTCTATGAAAACATCCTCCGCCTCTTTATCTTATCTTAATCCGCAGAAAACAGATAAAACTCTATTACAGCCCTAACTTCCCTCTCCTCACTATAAAAAACGTCAAAGTCGTTTCTTTGTGCCACTATAGACTCAATTATAGATGTAGTCTCCTTGTCTTCTCACAATGATAATGAAACAACTTCTTTTCTTTCTTATCGTAGCAAACTTTACCTATGTAGATAGAGTGGAATTGCATTGCAATTGTAATTTTATTCTCGTAGTAGATAGTTGAATGCTACTTTAAAATAGTTACCAGTTTGTTTCTTCTGCCACCGTAGAGTAGTGATTTCCTTTCCTTTGATGTGAACTATTTTACTCGTAAAAGTATTGCCTCTTCTGTTTCGTCTCTCTTTCTCTGTTTGTGTGTATGTGTGTGTGACTCTTTCAATGAACAATTGGGAACATCATCAAGTCAGAGAGGAAGATGTACAGTGTCTGTACATTCGTATCATGATGTTGTGTGTCGTCCCTAGGAAAACTTTGAGGGATATTTATTTTTAGACCAGGAATCTCTCAGTAGTAGTTTTACCATGAGCTTGGCACCAAAGCAGCCACCACGGGAATCACCAACACGAAAATATTCATTTTCTTGACACAATTTTCTCATTATTTCTCATTTTATTAATAATAGTTCCCCACATTTTTCAAAATGAGTCGCAAGAATCAACATAGTAAGTTGTTTTCAAATCATCGAAAGGTAATTTTCCATTTTCTCTTTTTGGGCGGGCGGGATGGGTTAAATTCAAACATATTTGTTGCGGACTGGAAAATCATTGATTGAATGAATGAGTAGTAAATGTGTGCGTACCTACTTGTCTGGGATTTCCAATGACTCTCTTCCCAGTCTACTTATCTCGACTAAGTACCTAAAACCTAACTCTAACTACCAACTACTAACATAAATATAAAACTATTCCCCTTCCCTCTACTTTAATATAATGTAATGTAGCCATTCCATTGATATATCTCTGTGAAAAGTACAATGTATGTCATGCAATGCCAGCCAACAACATACTCTTCAAAGTGTCTCTTTTCTCTCTCGCAGTAGCCTATGCACTCTCTCTCTCTCTCTCTCTGCCAAACAAAGCATATTTTACCAAAATCCAATTCTGTCATTAATTTCATGGAGAGGAGAAAGGATCTTTTTTCAAATCCAATGCCATCCCAAATGCCAAACAAAGGGAAAATAAATTTCTCCAGCCAATCCCTTTGTAAATTATCTATTAATTCCATTTGGATTTTTATTTTCCCCTGGCTGATCATCAAGAAACCCATCTGGGCATTCATATTTATGTTCAGAAGAAAACCATAATTTTCCACAGGCTCCAAACAAAAAGTCCACCCAGGGTTCAATCTTTAATTGTGAAAGTTGATTGAGTTTTCTTTGATTGGTTTTGATGTTTTTGATGTAAAAAGGAAAAGACTGCATACACGCATAGGCTCTTGCGCGTAGAGTCGAGACAATCGATAAGTAAACCGGCTACAGAGGACTGCTAGTACAATACTACTACTCTAACAGTTTCCACTACTACGAATACGAAGGACGACTATGACTGGAACATAGCGGAGAAAGTCACATTACTACTGGAGCAAAGAAATACTGTTAGTCCGAGTATTGTGCTAGCTTTCTCTTTCTACTTTCATACGGGAATCCCTTTTCCAGTGATCCTATATCTATGTACGTATGTATATATGGATATTCCCTGGAAGGAACTGGCTCCAGTCTCTAATATTATTATATCTATGACATGACTACTAGTAGGACACACTATGCTCTCGTCTGGCTGGTGGCTGTTTGAGTTTGGAATTGTTGTTAGTTGCAGCAGTGTCTCTCCGCAGAGACAGACTGACTGACTGATTGAGTGTACTGACATCGTGTAGTGTACTATTAGTCGGGTGGGGTGCACGCCAACACACTACCCTCAATTACTCATAAATTATGGAGGATTATGATAAACACTCAGCAAGGTTACAATAAGCTCTTCACTCAGGTCACTCTCTTTTCCTCCTCCGAATAATCGAATCCTCTCTCTCTCTCTCTGAATTATTTATTAAATTATTTATTAACTAACTATAACTAGACTAGAGTAGTCTTAGTTTAGTACAGTAAATACAACTGGATTTTAGTCTGTAGATTTGTAGTTTTGCCTGGTTGGTTGAATGTTAATCAAGTATGTAGTATGTAATGTACTGACATTTTATATTATTCGTAATGTAGAAGTAGATTGAGAAGAATGAGAAGTAGATTGAGTAATTTATTATTATTATTAGAAAGTAAAAATTAGTGTAGAGATTGGTTGGTTGTGATTGGATTAGTTGCCCCCACTTTAGTCAATTTCAGTTATTAATTTTGTCGTTATTTGGTCTGAGTTAAGATTACACGCGAGATCACTTGCTTAGAAGCGCTTGGCTAATCGCCTTTGTACTTTTGGCTGTGGAAATTCCAGGGCTCAGCAGACTCGACTTACTCACAACCGTCATCAGACCTGTCGCTGGACGAAGAACGGGAGGTGTTGAGGAGGGAGACGGAGCGACAGGCCCTAACGCAGCTGGAGAAAGCCCGGGTACTTAACAAGTCGAGTGCAGAGTCCTTTCTAAATACCTCAACTCTCCCTCTCTCTCTCTTTTTACAATTTTCATGAAATTTCTTATTATGATGTTGACGATGGATTATATATTATTTGATTTGAAAAGTTTTAACATTTTCAGAGTCAGACACAAGTTGAATTATTAGCAGTGGAATTGATTGAATTGATCGCGTACGTAATTGCATTGCATAGGATTATTTAGTGCAATGGTACGATGAGGCTGTTTTTCAATTTGCAGACGAAACCCGTGGCCTTTGCTGTGAGGACGAATGTCAGTTACGATGGGTCCGTCGACGATGACTCGCCTGTGCATGGAAGTGCCATTTCGTTTGGCATGCGGGATTTTCTTCACATAAAGGTCATTTTTTGTGCTCGAATGTATATACTGTGCTGCATGCTCAATGACTCAGTCTTCATCTATCTTGCATGTACATACATTACATTATGACTAATCCAAGAGTCCTCAATGTGCAACTGCATTTATTTAGGAAAAGTACGACAACAATTGGTGGATCGGTCGGCTTGTGAAAGAAGGTTGTGACGTCGGATTCATTCCGTCGCCAGTCAAACTTGAAAATCTTCGTTTGCTTCACTCACAAGCACGAAATTCCAAACTCTACTCTTCCAAAACGTCGTCTTCGAGTAATCTAGGTAACAATCGTATGTACAACTCCTGGCTTCTGTGACTTTCACTACTGTCGCTCTTTTCTTTCTCTCTCTTTCTCTCTGTCTGCAATATATGTACATATGTATTTAAATATGCAAATCTTAGAATGTGTCACGTATTTACATAATGGGATGCAGATCGTGAATGTATAAATAACAGATGACACATAAAAGTAATGGTCTCTATAAATAATACGATGCAGATCACTACGGCGTAGAAGTGACGACGGGAGGAGAAGACTCCGATTCTTTAGGAAACGCAAAACTGGGGAAAGGGGCTCTCACGAGTCCTCCGGCAAAAGAAAAACGAAAGCCTTTCTTCAAGAAGCAGGAAAACATTCCTCCTTACGACGTGGTGCCTTCGATGAGACCCGTGGTCCTCGTCGGTCCGTCCTTAAAGGGCTACGAGGTCACGGACATGATGCAGAAAGCCATTTTTGACTTCCTCAAACATAAATTCGAGGGCAGGTGCGTCACTCATTTTCATTCTGCTATCTGCATAATAAATAAGCCTGAGAATGCTCTGTACTACTTCTTAGTCATCATTTTCATTGCGTTTTACACGATAGAAACGGGTGTGTGTGTTTTTCCTTAGAATAATAATAACGCGAGTGACGGCGGACATATCCCTGGCGAAACGCTCCCTGCTAAACAACCCGTCCAAGCGAGCGATAATGGAACGGTCGAATTCAAGATCCACATGTATGGCAGAAGTTCAGGCAGAAATAGAGAGAATTTTCGAATTGGCTCGGACGTTGCAACTGGTGGTGCTGGACTGTGACACGATTAACCATCCCAGTCAGCTAGCCAAAACTTCATTGGCCCCCATCATTGTTTACCTGCGTATTTCATCGCCTAAAGTATTTCCATTACATTTTATAAATGTTCATTACGTGCCATATGCTACTAAACTCCTAATCATCATAATCATTCTGCCCTATTCTTTTCTGTAGAGTGTATTTCTCTAGGCATTGCTAATAATAACGGAGCGTGGAGAGTTGTAAGAATATTTGTTATAAGCTTCTTATTCCTCAATCTGAACAGGTCCTCCAACGGCTCATAAAATCTCGAGGCAAGTCGCAAGCCCGTAACCTCAGTGTTCAGATGGTAGCAGCCGACAAGTTGGCTCAATGTCCTCCGGAGATGTTCGATGTCATTTTGGACGAGAATCAACTGGATGATGCATGTGAGCACTTGGCCGAGTATTTGGAGGCCTATTGGAAAGCTACCCATCCGCCCGCCCCGACCATCACCACAATTCCCCAAACACCTGTCCCCGCCCAGATGATGATGACAGCTGGACAAGGGTCCGTTAATCGGTCCCTCCCATCCCCTTCGCTACACCATCCGCCGCAGCATCAACAACACCAACTCATGTCCAGGAATAATCTTCAGCAAGGTATTTATGACCAAGACAATTATATAATTGATGTTTTCTAAACTCAATGTAAATGTGTGTCAGTATATTAATGAGATTTGGGGGTTTGAACCTTAGGGCCCTACCACAGCAGCAGCAGCAGCAGCAACCAAGGAGTACTCTTACCCCCAAGCCACAGTCATCGTAGAATGCAGGAGTACGACATGCGTCAGCTGGACGAACTCGAAGAATATGACGAAGGACCATTTGACCAGTTGACGATGTGGCAGCAGCAGCAGCAACAATCCGACTACCACGACCACCACGACCACCACCACAACCACCACCACCAAATGCACCATAATGCACAACAGTACCACTCGTCGACTGCCAATCCCCACCACGCATCTCGCCGTGCCCAGCAGCTGAATGCCATTTAATGTGATTTCCAATTTCGATTCGATAATCTGTGTGTTTGTGACGACCAACTATTCGGTTAGATTCAAAAGACATTTTCTTAGAAATACTATTCATCAGACTATACTCCGTCTCTCCATAATATCCATATTGGCCTCGCCCTCATCGCCTCCTCTCCACTTCCGTTTTTGTCTTATTGTTCTACCTTTCAAATATATTCTATACCAACCAACCCCACCACCCCGAAACTCCCCATTGACAAAACTACATTCGACGAACCAAGACGTTGCTCTGTTCTGAACAGAGCAGCGTCAACAGAGCAACGTCACCAGACACAAGACATACAATTACTACATGTATTCATCACTAACTACTAAATACTAATACTAAATAAATACTGTACGAATGTAATTGTATATCGAAACTTACGTTGGGTAACTAACGGAGCAATCTCAGCCGATATAAACTAAAAACTCATTGATTGTTGTTACTTGGTAGCTTTTTCCACAACTCTAAGTGTAAGGACTCCAACTGTTAAGTCGACTATTTAAGCTTCGCCCGAAATTCTTCTGATATGATAACATATTTATAAATCGTGTTTGACGCTTACAAAAGTTTTTTAATTATTAGAACCTAAAAACTGACATTTACGTGCCTATGAAATATGATGACCCAGGTACTTCTTCTCGAAGTACATGTGTAACGATATTCTGTGTGGCTGACTATTAAGTTCCGTGTGTAAATGATTATTGTATTGTAATAAAGTTACTTGCTGAATTTATTGAAATTTGGTAAAATTCTTTGTATCGTACTTTTTAGATGGTATCTCTTCATTATTTCGAAACTCTTGAGTAAAAGAGTTTCTTACAACCTCTATAGACACAATT
>JAAAYG020010070.1:0-24194 GCA_009936455.2 Tomocerus minor | reverse complement strand
GCAAAAGGGCAAAAAGTCAAAAAGGCGCCTTTTTGCTAATTTTGATAGGCAAAAAGGCAAGCAAAAGGGCAAAAAGTCAAAAGGCTGCCCTTTTCATGCCCTGATTGCATATTGTGAGTGGCGTGTGAAAATATTGGTGGCGGCTGCCCGAAGCTTCACGTTTTTTAACTTGATCGAAGGCAAACAATCCATTGTTCTCTCTAATTGCCTTATCTTTCCATTGAAAAGTCTTTACTGGCAATATTAATATATACTAACAATCAAATGATACTCTATAGTGACCATGAGATAGAGTTGAGACTATATCGACAAATTATTTATTCTAAAAAAAATACGAAGAAACCAAAGATGTGTGTCAATTCAAATGGCTTTTGACAGTCAGCAGACAACCCTGGTATAGGATTTTACGAAACGTCACATTAAATTTACAAACATGGGACTGCTAGATGAAGCAATACAATCATTTTTTCATCTAAAATCTTATGTTAGTGACTGCATGTTGCATTGTCTGAACAAAACGACAGCAATTAAAATAATTTTATTACAATTAAAGATTCTCAATATTATTTGGTTAATGTGGCTTCTTTTTCTTGGTGGCACTTAATCCTTAAGTTTTTTGAAGTCAACATTCAACATGAGGTTGAAAATATTGAACACATTACAGCATTTATCTATATTTCTCCTCCTGATTGTTGTAAACGCCCTTGCAGGTTTGTGCTGCTTTTCAGTTATTAAAAATTGTAACATACCTACGTATCCAGCAAATTACACTTATCTCTAAAACTACATAAACGATAAAGCCCATTGAACAATATTTTTGTAGGATGGAAACTAAATAAATTTGACTCTTGCAATAACTATAAAAACCTTTTTTTTTTTAAAATTGGTGCTTGTTAATCCATTACATAAGTGTTGATGATACTGTGTATTAATTGGCAAAACTAATGAATTACAAAACTTTGGATACGGTAGGGAGTACTCAAAGAAGTGTTGAAATTGGGAAATCAGAAGAATTAATACGCGAGAAGCGACATGACCCTATGGAAATATATGAGTTACCCGAAGACGATTCCTGGATGAAAATATCTCGCAAAGAATGGAGCTGTGACTACCTCTATTTGGCTAGGATCCACGGACCAGACCCCAAAGTATTGAATTCTAACTTATTTACTTATGATAAGATGTCTTTGCTATATTTATTCATGACTTACCAATACTGTCTTAAATTTGTGCATGGATTTGGTTTATCAACTCGAATTTGAAATTTTAGTTTGTAGAATTTAACACGAAATTTAAAACATTGATATTCTGTCCTTGTCTGAGAATATTTATTCTTGGCTTTAACAATTACACTTAAGTAAATTTGTCAGAAATGTGTATAGTAATTATGAAGCTTTCTTTGGCTATTACTAAAACCAAATTCTCCACTACTCTTTTCTGTGGGCGAATTTTGATTGAATTATTTAAGTAACTCGTAGTTCATTTTTATTCACAATAATCTCAGGCCAACGCTTAAAATGAGGAAAATAAATATACTAATATTCCTTCGTTTTTTAAGGCTTGCAAAAAAAACAACGAAATTTGTCTCCTCGACTGGCAATGCTGCTCATGGTACTGTCCTTTCCCGGAAACGGAATGTCGCTATTATGTAAATTACGCGGTTTGGGATCAACTCCAATGATCATCAAACATAATTCGTGTGAGAAGGATAAAATCAAAATTCTTAATCACGGAATTAGCTGTCCAAGATTATCAAACCATGACAAAATACTTGAAATAATAACACAAATCCAAAACATACGAATACAAGTAGACAATGTATAAATTAAATAAATTTGACAATTATTGATTGAAAATAGGCCATATGCTGGTATTACTATCGTTTCAACAACTATTTTTATATACCACTTATACATGGTAATTTAATGCAAACCACAAAAAAATGATGTACTGAATTCGCGTTTAGTAAGGTATAAAACAAACTAAATTGTGTATAGTACCAAATTTTCCCATTTTTAATGGAAATTTCTCATTCTAAATACATATGTACTTCCTCCGCCTCAAATGATGTTCAATGAATCTAACGGAAACTGATTATTTCGGCAACTGATCTACAAATTTCGGACATTGTCTGACTGTTATGTGTCCATTACAGATGAATTCGCAATAACTAAAATACTACAATATTGAAAAGATAAACAATGAGTCATACACCTTCATCAATTATCATTTCTTAAATCCTTTAAGTTGTAATTTAAGATCTTGCTATGTCTTGACTTGATCCCCGAATCCCCGAAAATAGCGAAGTTACTCAACTGTATTATTTTTTATATTTTTCTACTTATAAACCATTGTTCATTACCTACATTACAATTGAAATTCCGTTTCTTCAATTTTTCTTAATTTTTTGCAATTGTATGTACGATTATGATTTTATCATGCAAATCAAATTGATATTTCCTGCTGAAATTTCAACGTTAATAACAAAGTTCCTCCGGGCAATTTAAACTGAATATAATTCATTCGGAAAATCCAATTAATCCAAGGTATAAACTAATCATTATTTTTTTGTATTATTGGGATCTTAGCTTGCACCATTAGAGCTAGTAATCGCATCGCACACGTAGACGTGCGCGTAGAAATAAAACACATGTATTTTATTTTGATTGAAATGTCTTATCACAAAAATATTTAAAAAAGTTTCAAAATGTATCGCGGACTGTAGGATTCGAACCTACGCTCCCAGAGGGAATCTGATTTCTAGTCAGACGCCTTAACCGCTCGGCCAAGTCCGCTTTCCACAAAGGGGTTAATTTATAATGTGCCTTATAAAATTAATAAACGGAGTATGTAAATTATTATAGTAGGTATATATATATCAAGGGATATGCATTATTAATAATAAAATAATAATGGGGCCCATGAAGAAGTTCTTAAAAGCAAGGAAATTTGACTGTACACATGTGTAGTTTGGAATAAAACAGTAATAAAAGTGACATTATCTATTCCTGTAAAAGGGATTTACTATAATTAGAAGTAATATAATGGTGTAATATATCACGAAACCATAATGCGTATGCTAAGTAGTAAATGTTTATTGTAGCATATCTTTATTGCTATTGCAATGTTTACACATCGTTGTAAACATTATATATATATTCATATAAGACCCCTATTAGCGCGGATGCATTACGATCCAACTGTTTAGAAGTATATGAAGAACTCCATACAATCGCTAATCAGAACTCAATTTTCATTTTGTATTTTTATTTAATGGGAGATTGCTTATCATGAATTGTTTTTTGTTAGAATGAAATTCATTAAAATTAATTATATATTTAGAAAATAAGCAGACTTAATGGTTCATTCATTAACTTTATTTGCTGTAATTAATAATAATTGTCTATTAGAGGTCACGGAGTCTTTCGTTTGTTTAGTTGATCTTCAATGACAGGTGAAGAAAAAATTGTTCTAGGGGGATATAATAATCCCATCCTATTATATTACTCAATTTAGATCAGTCCAAACCATTATGAAGAAGAAAAAAATCATGAATTTATGACTTTTATTTAAATAACCAGCAAAACGTAGATCTGAATGTTATGGGATGCTAAAATAAGTGCATTTTATTTATTTAAAATGATGAACTTTTTGCAACCGATGATACTAAACACCAATACTTTTTTGGCTAAAGTATCAAGATTTAAATTTGAAGTTACAGTTCTCAAATATCATAATAGTTAAATTTTTATGCCAAAAATAGAATAAATTGTTATTCGCTCGATTCCCCTCCAAAATCCACATGGTAAGCCGACAGTTAAATAATCAGTCTCCATTCAGTTACTTTCTGCAAAGATAAATCCATACTCATTAGCAAATTTTCCGTTTAAAGTCACTTACAAACTAAGCAAAAAACCAAAACTGTTAAATAAAGCTAGTCGAATACAAAAACAAATAAATATAACCAATTGTAAAGACATCGTAGTTAACAGCATTTTTAGTAAATGTAATTTTTTTTTAATATTCTAAAATAGCTCTATATAACGAAATAAATTACCCGTATCCGAATCCACCACCAAATACGCCGGATCCAGAATTAAATCCTCCTTGTCCACCGCCAATGAATCCAGAGTTAACGTTATTACCACCATAACCATATATATTGTCTTTTTTCACGAGCAGGGAGATCTACAATTAAAAAAATATTCATAAGTTACATAATTATTCCGACAAAATAAATACAGTTCTAATATCATTTTTTGTTGGAAAGAAAATCAAACTCTTTTATAACAAATCAAACTCACTGTAATTGTGATAAAATTAGATTAAATTATAGAATCCAATCTACTGTATGGTAGGCTGAATATATTATAAAAAGTCAAAAATCTTTTACAGCATCTGTAGAAAATGGAATCTTATTGGAAACTGATTCAAAAATTAAAACAGCCCGAATCACGCTATTTTTTCAAATAACAACAAAATACTTTAAACTAACTAACTAACCTTGAGATTCTGATGGTGCAGCTGAGCAGAAATTGAGGGAAACGAAAATGACGGCGAAGAAAAGGAAAATGGTCTTGAAATTCATTTTGGAAATGGAAAGTATATAATTCCGTAAAAGTTTAAAAAAGGAGGATTAGTCAAGTGCTTGGAGAGAGTGTGTTACTTCTTCAACGACAATTGGAAACTAGTGACTTGTCCGAAAAGTTACAGCCTTTTTATATGAAAACTGTGAACTTTGCTTTTCGGATCAAAAGAGCCCTAAATGTTTTTAATATAGAAAATGTGAATGAAAATAAGGGATATTAAATAGAACTGCTGATCAGCGTGTACAGAAAGCTTTTTCCCAGTCCTTATATGAAAAGAATTATAAGAGATTTAAAAATGGAAAATCCATAACAAATTGAAATAACAATGCAAGGAAATAGAGCTCGTCAACTTTTCAAGTCAGTTTTCTAAATTTGGAGATGGGGATTTCCAAGTTTTTCTTTTTTAAAAAATTTACAATAAAAAAGAATGTACCTACATACATATTATGTGCATTTGAAGGAAAGTACATACGTTGTATATTGACACAATCAAGTACCTAGCTTATATTCATGGTCCTTAGTCCCAGCATAGCTGAAGGTAGACAACGGACACTTGTCTTACACATCTGCACTATTTAATGCTGTTGCAGACATTGCAGTACTGTCTGCAATACTAACCTGCCTGTTGAATGCTATGCTAGATCCAATGAAAAGTCCCAGGAAACGATGACTCACTTTTGTCCTCAGTTTCAGGTCTTAAAAGTAATTAGAGTAAGCACATTTCAGTTGTTATTATTAATTTCCACATTGTCTAAAACTTCAAAAACTAGCCTTACGTCTCTGCTATGCAAGCCAGTGGAAATTCCTAGTTCTTGCGGATATTCAATAAAATGTGGTCTGTGATTTAGAAACTGCTAGGTACTTTGCTTATCATAGCATGAAGGTAGTTGATATGGTAAATGTCTTTGAATATTTAGATTGCCCTATTAGCATGTAATATATGTAATATGAAATGTATAAAATTGACACTGGATGAGATAAATGGTTTGCTAAGTATTAATATTAAGTCGATGGCAAAAAATTCAAATGTTTTAAATTTAAAATAAATGGATTTGTGATCGAAGTATTTTTATTCATGTGTGACTGTAATTAAGGACTAAGCACAAAACCAATGTCATCCTTAGTTTCTGATGGTTTAAAGAGAAGCTAACTGCTATAAATGCCCTTTATCCACAGAAAGAACATCCTTAATTCATAATATTAATAATTTTGCAATAATAAAGTATTGGTGCAGCATTTTTTCTCCATGAAGTATCCTTTATTTCTGGGGTTATATTTTATCGGGATATCCAGAGAGATCTTTCAAATATTATTAAAATATAAAATATTATTTTATTCACAATTTTTTTATCAGGTATCTAACTTATAGAAAGCCAATTTTGAAAATGTGGTTTAAATATTCGCATTTTGTTGGATAGCGTTGTTTATTAACAACATGAAGGGACAAGCGGGGTATATACTACAAGTCTACAAAGTTGGAATGTTTATTTATGCAAATGTTTTATGGTACCTTGGGCATTGAATAGTCAAATTAATCCAAATATAAAGGCACACCACGGACAAGTCTCCCATTTTCTGAGATTTCTTAGTTTTAGCTTATTGGATGGCTTTTGAAAAGTTGAACTTCGTCTTAGAAAATTTCCTTTTAGTAACATTATTATTTTTTTGCGTTGATAATAATACAATTCTTTCTCAAATGCCGCAATCACGATTGTGCCGCAGTACAATTATTATCCATTTTCTCCATTAATTTTTTTACCACAAAATTAAATAAAATACTTTTGACAATACGCAAAATGTGAATACCTACGTTAACATTAAATACTAACAGTTATTGTGCTATTTCTTGCTAGTATAGCTAATTATAATTATAAATTACATCTAATTATGATTTACATTTTGAAACTTTTTAATATTTAAAATGCTAATATAAATTTTTTGTATAAATAAAGTAATTATTTTTATTTGCATGTAATTTCTTTCGGCCACTAGATTATGTGCACAACGGTACGCCGTTTAAAATGAACAGGAGTTTGTCGAAGGCGATTCTAAAGGAAAATAATTCACTAAAATGTCATGTGCTGAATCAAGTGGATTGGCTATAAACTGCATTCAAATGGAAATCCTTTTGTGCACGGCAGAGCAGTTTGATTTTTAACGAAATGGTTATTGACCATTCTTTGGGGGACATTTCGATTCTGCCGAAATCCATCCACTAACTTTAATTGGTACATAAATTGTTTGTAATGGCAGATTTGAATTACCAAATTTAAAATACTTGCGATTGTATGATATGTCTTCTTCGTGTCTTTCGCATTTCCAATCTGTACAGTTGACACACATTCACTTCAATAAAATGTGTGAAGTGAATGTAAATTTAATTCCGGATAACGTCACACCAATGAAAATTTCTAGTCCATTGAACAATAAATCTGCATTTAGTGATCCCAGTGATTCTTTAGTTGGCAGAGAAATTGATAAACTCATTCTGGAAAGTTTTCCTTTTGAGTAAGTTGAAGAAATAGTAAATATTTTAAAACCAGTGGACCTCGTTGTCTATAAGTCATTATTGCAGCCAAAAGAACTGATGACGTTACTGAAGATGAAAATAAGTCAATTTGCGATAGGGAGGATTCTTTGGTATAAAGATTACCTTTTCCTGAATTTCGTTGACCAATGTTCAAATTATCATTTTTTTAAAGGAGGTAATGGACATGCAGTTTAGGAAGAAGAATTTTTTAAATGCAAGGAGTTGTTTCAATAACTTCTATTAATTTCCAGTTTCTTCAAGATTTAATAGTCAGCATATTGAATAACTGAAAGTCAAAAAATGATTTGGAATGCACCCAATAATGACATTTTAGGAAATCCATTTCACCAGTATTCCCCCAAAGACATCTCTCAAGGAGCTACGTTTAGTTTTTATTAAGCTTGTACATAATAACATGGAATTTATCAGAGACGGCTCTACCGTGCGGCGAATGAGGCAGCTGCCTTGGGCTTGGGGTACACAAGCAAAAGAAAAAATTATTTTATTACTCATGTATATTACTGTATTATTTACTGAAGTAAATAAATAATTACATTGACCTGATAATGTTGTTGTAAGTTATTAAAGTACAGAAACAACACCAATAAACATATCGGTACTGTAATTAATACATTGTAAAGTATTAGATATATTATAATAAATATGTTCACCTATATAATTTTCTATTCCACTTGGGGTGTTTTTTATAATCATATCACAATTTTTGTTATTATAGCAAACATGAAGAGGGGGTATTGTGTATCGTTTTCATTTGTAATTAATGTGTATTATTGATCAAGCCTTCATGTACAAGAGTGACATAAAAATTAAAAACCCAAAATTTTGTTGAGCAAAAGCAGAGGCGGTTCTACCTACTTGCGAAACTTGCGGCGCAGGGAGTCCGGCGCCTTGAGGGGCCCCGCGCTTGAAGCTGCGGGATAATTAATTGGTATTGGTTATTACGAATTATAAGTCACACTTTATACGGCGGTAACTAAAATCGCCGTAACCTCGGCGTCGAGTGTGAAAAGTGCTCCTTATAATTATATTTATCCACTACAAATTCTCCGAGGTGAGCTATTTAATCCAACAATTATTAAGGCAACATTTATTACTTTTATGATTTAATATTTTTTTGATTACATTCGGTAATTTGTCTTAGGCATTTGTCTTTATCACTTTTAATAGCATCTTTAAAATATTTATAGCACAACCGCATAACTGCAATTCTTAATTTATTTATTGATTTTTTAAAACCCAAAAATGCTAGCTTAATCCTAAGTTTATTATGGATCAAATACTCCACGCCAATGGTAATGAAAGAACCCAGAAATAAATAAGCACAAATTATGAAAATTGTGTGAATTTTCATATTAAGGCTTATTGGTGTATTAAGAAGTTTTTCATACTTCAATTTTGAGTTCGAAATTTTATCGAACAAATAAATCGTGCTGTCATATTGCTCCCTCCATAAACTTAAAAATCCAGTCTCGAGCATCAGTTGCAGATACGATAGAAACTTGTAACGATAGCAACCCTTCATTCTGTATGACTGTGGATTTGCAATAGACGCGTCTGTAGTTGTCATGCAAATTCCTCCAGCGAATACTTTGGATGGAATTGATGGGACACTATATTGGCTAATTTGCTTTTCTCCCAAATGAAATAATTTCATGGAATAGTTGGTCATTAACATCCAAGTAACCCGGTCATAACCAAACTCCCTTTTCCTGTAATCTTCAGCTGACTCTTCTGTCTGCCAGTTATACCTGTAAACGCTTGCGTTCATTCTATCCACAATTTTGTACTTTTTAAATTCTGCTGTGTAATCCGGATCAAGTGTTACTCGGTCATCTTTATGCAATAGTAATTTGTAATCGTTTTGTACGAGCTCTTTGAAGTCTTTGAATTGTCTCTTTTCCGGAGGAGCAATAATTTCACTTGTAATGTATGTACTGTAATGAATGGTTAGAAAGAAACTTGTTACTACTATAGCTAGTAAAAGAAAGGGCTTTGCTTTGTGTGGAGGAGACTGATCTAAAAGAACAGCCATCGACGATACGAAAATATTTGTTAATCTTTTTTTGAAAGAAAGATTACTATTTCCGAGGTCGATCACACTAAACGAAATTGGAAATAGTGTGAGAATCAATAACCACGACCACCAATCAAATGTGTTCTGAATTAAAACTGTCAATGGGACATGTATGAACTTAGAATTCGCTTCGCAGTAATACGGAATATTCTCTTCAAAGAATTCTACAAATAGTAACGTATCCCAATTTATGGAGTACGGGTATGCCATCACAGTCAAAGTAGTGATGATTCCATATCGTTTCTGTTCTGTTGTTAGAATATATGACCGTTGTGCATATACCGCAGTGAAGTTGAATTTTTCAGCCATTGTTTCAACTGTTATAAAACTCCAATGTATTCCCCAATACATTCTTTTTTTCAAAAAGACCCACCATTTGCTATTACTGAATTGCGTCAGACCACTACCAACGTTATCAGCAATGCTGCCTATATGGATTCCATTTAAATGCCCATTTAACTTCTTCCAAATTTTTTCCCATTCTTCTTCAGATTCTTTGTTTTCAATTTGATGAAGTTTAATAGTCCGTCTCTTAATATTGTAAAGACGCAGAGTATAAGCAACATATTCCATCTTTCTCCTTCTGACAAATAAAAACAATGGGACTCTCAAAATTTGTACGACATTTGACTGCCATTTGATGTACAAAGTCGATTTAACTTGGAAGATTATGATGAATCTCGCAGTGTTACGATTTAATTCTTTTGTAAAATATTTGAACAACGTTAAACGTGAATCATTTGGGCTTACTAAAATGTTCACACTGCACAAATTCCTTGAAAAATCGCTTGTTGCATTTATTCCAGAGATATATTTGTAATGGGGAGGCGTTGAAAGGGTCCACGGTTGTAAGTTTTGATTTGATAATAAAAACTCTGTTGCTACTGTAGACGTTTTGAAATTTACCACATTGAAATCACAATCCTTGTAAAAATGTAAATTTCGGAAACAATGAACATTTCTGAAAATGCTCAAGATGCAAATTGATGAAAAGGAAAAGTAAAGGCTATTGTGATACATTTTTCCTTTTGGATCCCTGAAATCGTTTATTTGATAATTTATTTAGACACAATATATGATACTTGAAAGATATACAAGGCACCTTATAAATATATCATAGTTATATACGTACCGAATGACGGACTAAACTTTTGAACACAATTTGTATTAATCTGTATTTTCAACCATCGACAGCTCAAGCAGATTATTGACGCACTAGAAATAATGTAATATATCGACAAGGCTGAATGTAGAGCATATTGAAACAAACATTATTTTATGCTTGTATGTGGGTAGGTATATCTTGTATGTATGCATCAGTGTGTATCATTATACATTGTCTTATGGTTTTAAGGGGGGGTTGACACGATTTCTATCCCTGATTCAAGGAGAACGGCTTAAAGTAGAGCAATGAAGTAGACATTTTTGAAATCTGCTCATATTTTTTGAGTGCACTAGGTTCCAACATCTTCAAAAATAAAATCCTGTATATGAAAAATTTGGGGTTTTTGGAGTGGAGGGAATGCATTGGAAACATGTAATTCGATTTTTATCGCATATTTAGAAAGACAAAATTTCAAAATTCAGTTTCCTATTCCCTGAGAAGTTTTTTCTCTTTTTTTGTATTTTTTGCAAATTGTATGTTTCCCCAAACTGTCGGAATTTTGGCAGGAAAATTTTGCATTTGGAATTAAACTCGATGCCACGGTGGCAAAGCGACATTTAGCATCCTTATGGGAAAAATTTAAAATTCTTGTAGCAAGTAATCCTTAAGGTTCGGCTGTAGATTGTGTAGATGCGTGTTTTTACTACTTCTCATACATTTTTAGTTTTAGATCAATCAAGTCATAGTCCACATGAAAAAGGAAGATAATAGGACAGAACACTGCCTTTTTGATAAAATTTTAACCAAAACATGGTTGAAAAACTTTTCTTTTCAAAAAACATATCTAGAGACTTTGGGCGCCAACACTTTGACAGCTAATTTTTCATTAGTAAAGGGAATTTTATAAAAGTTGGAGCCCTCTGGCGTAAATAAACCTGTTAAAAATCCTTTTGGTCAGTTCGTTTTCCAATTAAGTACGGGACACTGGACGAACAGTTGTTGTTGGTTTACTACCTTTACCCACGTAACTGTTCCTGCAGAATTGTTCTAGTTGCTTTGTATATTGATAAAATTCACTAGTTGGTACTGGCAGCGCTTAAATGGGGAGAATTGTGAAGTATATATTCCGCTTGTTATTGCAAATGTGAAAAAGAGACGTCAGTCCAGTATTGAAAATTATAATATTTACCTATTAAATTAAAAATTTTCAAAGGGATTTGCAAGAAGCTGTTTTGCATGCCTTAACTGCGTTAACATGATCTTATAATTCAAATTAAAAAATTACATTATAGATTTAGAATTTTGAAGAATGCTCAAAAATTTCTACTGTCTCAGAAGAGAAAAAATTTCAGGGCGCGTAATTCTGATTATTGCGATTGTAAGCTTCTAAATATAAAACATATCCATTATATTACATCCACTTCCATCCGGAACTGTAATAAATTGCTCACACATTTTTGATCTACAAGGCGGTCTCCTCGAACCAGTAATGGTGGAATGTGCAACCCCTACTTAATACAGGAAAATAAATTATGCTAAACAAAAATAACAAATGATTGAGGTAGTTCATGACACAATTCTCAGAACGAAATCAATAAAATAAAAGCTACTGATCGTACTAAATAATTAAATAACTTAAATTCTGCGATATTTGTCTGCGTCCACAGTCCACTAATAAAGTATTCAAACAGCTATAAAACAGAGTGACGAATTCCTATCACACTAATTCTTGTTTAAAAAGTAAAATCATCAGTCACTCCAATTATTGCGTAATGTTCATAATGTATCGTGAGCCGACAGCGAAGGGTTTGAATTGAAACTTACGTGAATTACTACTACAATAATTCTTGTGAAAAATGTAAATTCAACAGTGACTATTACCATGAGTTAATACTACACCAATTCTTGTGTCAAATATCAATTGCTGTATCAACAGTGAGTGAGGGCAGCAAGTATGAAGAAGTGTATATAAAGTTTGTGTTCAAACGTTATTACGTGAAGGGCTGCTAGTGATAGTGGTGACAAATGAAAGAGGGCATGACAGTGTGCAGTAAGTTGTGTCGAGTGAGTCTAGTCGAACTCTTACTGCTCCACTCTCTTTGCTTCTCTCATTAAATATTAGCTTCTTACCTTCTCTACTGACTGAGCACAGCTTAGTCATCAAGAGATGTTTAGGTCCTGACCCTGTAATGGTAGTAACCCCATAATACAACTTGGGTCTTCCTTTAGACCTCCAGATGGCCCACATAAAATTTGAACATTGTCCTTCAATCGGTTCAAAAGATATCGTGCACAGGGACAGACGGTTGGACGGACAGACACAACAGATGCATACATAGAGACTACTTCTTACGCCACTCTGAATAATGTATTATAACAACATCGAAAGCCAACTCAACATGGCAAAAATATGAATCGATAATGATATACATTGTTTACTTGTCCCCTCTTCCAACTTATTTGATAGTCAGCAGAGTCAGCAAAAACACACTAAGCATTTTTCATTGGCTTATAATAAGTAATTTGCCATAATAATTTGCTTTCAATGACAAAATCAGAAGAAAAATTATTTATATTTTGTAATTAATTTAAATGAATCAAACAGTAAACTGAAATCTAGTTTGTAGTGAGATGTGGGTCTATAGACATGATTCTGAAGTGGGTCTTTCCAATTAAACTTGAATTATTATGTCAAACCTATATAGTTATGAGAAACTTCGTATACCTATGACATACTTTGTAACGATTTTTCCGTAGAGGAACTGGCATACAGATTATTTTCGCTTTTCTGGTTACCGGGCAGTTTAATTTACAAAGTTTGTCTGTTAAACAATAAGTCATAGAAGTATGATAACCGAGCAACGATTGATAAAAATATTAAGGTTGGCTTTACCGATCTGTCCAGGATAAGATAGGGTCCCCAGTAGAACATGGAACAATTTTGAATGTCATATTAATAATCTACAGTTTTCCGTCTGTGCCGTATGATTCCGACATTTTAAAAACTAAGTTTTTGAACCACTGTAATCATTTTTTGGAAAAAAATTTGAGTACGAAATTACATTACAAAAAGTTTCCAACTCCAGTTTTCAGTATTTCTTGTCCAGAACTTGCAAATGTCGCGGTCATGCGGCATAGATAAATCTTTCCTCTTTTTTTGTGCTATTTCACGACTCTACGTTTTTTGAAATCGTCCGTGGCGATTACTGACATTTTTTCCTACTGTTTTACATTAGAGTCTTAGAGCGCGAAACCGATGCACTATGCGGCCAAATACATAAAATACAAGAAAAAATATTTGTGTTGTAAAAACCTTTGAAAACGTTTGAAAGAATACTCCCCTGCCCCCTAGGGACTGCTTCCCTATAGGGCTATCTTTGCCCCCGTTAGAGGTAAACGTCTGAAAGTCATAAAAACCGTTCTTTATACATCAGAAAGCACAGCTGCAAAGTTTGATTCAAATATGTCCATTACTTTCAAATATGTCCGTTTTTTTCCATTTTGGGCCTATATCTCGAAGGGCAGCATTGGTTTTGCCCAGTTAAAATTTTTTAAAGTATAGTCTGCATATCGGAGAAGACGTCTGCTTTGGCAGTTTGTCGCAATCACGCCGATTTCAGAAAATATAGCACTTTGAAGTCAGTGTAGTATTGGGTATGGACTTTTAGCCGAAGTATCTCAACATCTGAGCCGACTGCCAATATCCCCCGTAAAAGGGCTATACGGTTTTTACCATCAAAAATCCCAATCTTTGTAAAATTGTGAATTTCGGAAACTGTGTGCTTTTCTAAAAATACTAAAAAAGGGAATCGGAGCAAAAAGGAAGTAATACATATTGTGATACATTTGGCGTCTCTGAAATATTTTACTTATATCAGATTATTTAGAGGTATGGTATTATATAATATGCGTTGCATTGTAACGAATAGCAACACTGTTCACATATAGCGTATTACATTATTTTACGCGTAGAGAATTACTGCTATTGAAATGTTTACTGTACGGGTATTGACTACAGTTATAATAGACTGCGGTCAACAGAAATCCAAATAATTTTTGTAGTGTCTTGAAGGATTTTAAGTTTCATCTCCTCCAAGTAATTCAGCTTCTTTTTCAATGCAATCTTTGACAGATAATTTAATGTCTTCTGTATCGCTGTAGTCTGCTTATTCAAATTCTTGCAAATTAGAAATTAGCCAATAATATGCCAAAAATACTTCTACCTTATATAGGCGAAACGTTTTATAGATTTATATAGCGTAGGAGTAGGTGTGGTAAGGGAACAAAATTCCAACAGCGCTAATACCAGTACCAACAATTCAATGGTAACTGGTAGAAATGACTAACGATTTTGGGTGTTGGGTGGATAAATTTGTGTATTCTACAGAGGAGCAATTAATAACAATACAATATTGAAAAGCGAATCAAAAACCATCAGTTATACACCTACTACAGCATTAAAATTTATTTTCTAAATCTGTGAGGAATTTTTGATTTTTGCCGTTAGTGGCTTATGTTTGATTTTTAACGGTCACCAATTTATTTAAATACTTACATTGATTGGTGTTCTAATAGCTAATATTTCTCATTAGGAAATCGTTTCAGTCTAATTTCTCACTCCTTTCTCAACCAAACGTATAGATATTGATATTATCTGTAATCTACACAATTTAGATAAGACAAAAGCTATACGAAGAGGAGAATCATGATTTTATGACCTTTATTTAAATAACCAGGAAGACGTACACATCTTAATGATACGTGATGCTGAAATAAATGCTTTTATTTTACATGATAAACTTTTTACAAATGACGATAATAAACAACTAACAACAACAATATTTATAAAGTTGCAGTGCTCGAAATGGCGGCAAATATCATAATAGTTGAATTTTTTATGCCAATAAAAGAAGTAAATTGTCACTCGCTCGATTCCGCTCCAACATCCACATTGTAATGCCCACAGTTAAATAATCAGTCTCCATTCAGTTACTTTCTGCAAAGATAAATTCATACTCATTAGCAAATTCTACGTTAAAACTCAAAAACTGAAAACAATTAAAAAACAAATATTTTAAATAAATGTGGTCGAGTACAAAAACAAATGAATAAAAATATAATCAATTGTACAGACATCGTAGTTAACAGCATTTTTAGTAATGTAACTATATATTTTCTAATATTCCAAAATAGCTCTATATAATGAAAATTACCCGTATCCGAATCCACCACCAAATACGCCGGATCCAGAATTAAATCCTCCTTGTCCACCGCCAATGAATCCAGAGTTAACGTTATTACCACCATAACCATATTGTCTTTTTTCACGAGCGGGTTGATCTGGAATTAAAAAAATATTCATAGGTTACATAATTATTCCGACAAAATAAATACAGTTCTAATATAAAGTAGTTTCTTTGTCGGAAAGAAAATCAAACTCTTTGTATGGTACAGATATAGATCTGATAGATTATAGTATCCAACCTACTGTAGGGTAGGCTGAATATATTATAAAAATTCAAAAATCTTTACAGCATCTGTAGAAAATGGGAATTGTATTGGAAACTGATTCAAAAATTAAAACAGCCAGAATCACGCTATTTTTTCAAATAACAACAAAATATATTAAAAATTACAACTAACCTTCAGATTCTGATGGTGCAGCTGAGCAGAAGTTGAGGGAAACGAAAATGACGGCGAAGAAAAGAAAAATGGTCTTGAAATTCATTTTGGAAATGGAAAGTAAATCCGTGGAAGTTTAGGAGTTTTAGTCAAGTGCTTGGAGAGAGTATGTTATTACTTCAACGACAAATGTAAACTGGTGATTTGTTCAAAACGTTTACAGCCTTTTTATATGAACGTTGTGAACTTTTGCATTTTAATTCCCAGGAGTCTTAAAAATGTTCAATATAGACATGATGGTTAATACAAATAAGGGCTATTAAATAGAATATGTTGATCAGCGTGTTCAGAAATGTTTGTCCCATGTCTTCTATGAACAGGCAAGAGGGGAAACCCATGCATCACAAATTAAAAAGGGAAAGCATGGAAAAAGAGTCCTTTGCCCATTAAAGTCAGATTTTCTAAATCTGGTTGTTGGGATTTCCGACCCTTTTTTAAGGGAGTCCCTACGAAGGGATTATAAATATTTCATAAGAGAAAATTAATATAAACATACAATAATGGTAGTTAGTGGAAAGTACGTACGTTGTATATTGACACAGTCAAGTACCTAGCTTAAATACGCAATGGTCCCTAGTGCCTATAGTTGAAAGTAGACAGCGGAATCTTAATGGCGGTGTTGCATTACTTCTGTACTAACCTGAATGTTGAATGCTGTGCCGAATCCAAAGAAAAGTCCCAATATACGATGACTCACGTTTGTTCTCAGTTTCAGACTTTAAAAGTAATTGGAGTATGTACATTTTGGTGGTGATTATTAATTTCTACATTAACTAAGGCTTCAAAAACTAGCCTTGCGACTCTGCCAGCAAGCCGGTGGAAAAAAATGCATGTAGACTTTGGAAATTCCTAGTTCTTGCGGATATTCGATAAAATGCGGTCCGTGATTAGAAACTGCTTCATTGCTTATCATAGCATTAATAGATGTGTAAATTCACTATTAGCATATAGTATGTAAGAAGAAATGCATAAAATTGAACACGATCAGACAATTGGTTTTCTAAATGTTAATAAGTAACCGAAAACAAAAAAATTAAATATTGTTTTAAAATAAATGGATTTGTGATCGAAGCATTGTTATTCCGGTGACTTTAATTAAGGAGCACAAAACTTTACTCACTCCTGGTTTCTGATTATTAAAAGAGAAGCTATTGGCTAAAAATGTCCTATATCCACAGAAAAAAATCGCAATTCAAGATACTAATATTTTGCAATAACAACCTTTTGGTGTAGCATTTTTTTTACCATGCAGTAAACCTTCATTTCGATGGCTATATTTTATTGGGGATGTCCAGAGATGACTTTCAAGAATTATTCAAATATAAAATATTACTTAATACGCATATTTTTATCTGGTAACAAACTAACAGAAAGCCATTTTTGAGAATATGGTGTAAATATTCGCCTTGTGTTGGATAACGTTGTTTTTTATCAGCATGAACAGAGTAACGGGGTATATTCCAAGTCCACAAAAACCTATAAATCTGTACAGTGTCCCTCATGGGATAATAAACAAATGAATTAGCTATTAAATATTTTACAATATACGTATTTATCTAATTTTAGAATAGTTTGATATGCAACGTTAGTGTGAACAAATGAATGCGATACCGTCTTAGCAAAACAAAACTTTCCATATTTCCAGCATTTTTGACCTAACTGAACCACTCGTTTTCAAACTGAACGGAAGGAGCACCTTGAAAAATTTTGATCCGCAATTGCAACTTGAGATTCACAAACTTGAAAGTTCCAAGTGTGATCAACTCCCCCAAAACAGTTTTCTTGACTCGGCGATTTGGAGTGTTTCTTTATGCAAATGTCTAATAGCACGAGAAAATCTCCCATTTTCTGAGGTTTAGCTTATCAGGTAGCTTTTGAATAGTTGAACTTCATTTTGAGAAAATCTCGTTTCAGCAACTTATTTTGTGCAATTACTTTGGAAAATGGAAAAATGAGTTTAGAAAAAAATAATTAACCTTAAATACTGGCCGAAACCTGTATGTAAACTCCTTTTTGACACTTTTCAAAAATAACATTTTTCCAACTAACTATTAGCAAATTAACAAATATCGTTAGAAAATCACAAGTTTTGTCAATCATTGTGTGTATGTATGTGTTTTGAAGAATAATTTCTAGTCATTGTTAAACCAAAAATACCAACATTGGCGTCGATTAGTTCAACAAACAAAAATCATAAACCTATACGTTACTAATTTTAGAGGAGGAGGAAAACTTTTCTCATAATCTAAACCCAAATTTAGGTCACAAAGTAAATATACTGGATGGGCACTGAATGTGCAGGAAATTGACTAACAATTGTAACGATGTTGTGCGCTGGCTGCATTAATGCAATATGTGTAATCGTAATCTATAGAAGAGAATCTACCCAATTTAGATAAGACCAAAGCAATACGAAGAAGAGAAACATGATTTTATGACTTTTATTTAAATAACCAGGAAGACGTACAGATCTGAATGATATGTGATGCTAAAATAAATGCTTTTATTTTACATGATAAACTTTTTACAAATGATGATAATAAACAACAACAATATTTTTAAAGTTGCAGTGCTCAAATTGGCAGCAAATATCATGATAGTTGAATTTTGTATGTTAATAATACAAATAAATTGTCAATCGCTCGATTCCGGTCCAAAATCCACATTGTAATGCCCATAGTTAAATCAGTCTCGATTCAGTTACTTTCTGCAATGATAAATCCATACTCATCAGCAAATTTTTCGTGAAAAGTCACTTACATAATTTAAAAAATAACCAAAACTTCTAAATAAATCTGGTCGAATACAAAAACAAATAAATATAATCATATTAATTGTAAAGACATCTTAGTTAACATTTTTAGTAAATGTAAATATATATTTTTTAATATTCCAAAATAACTCTATGTAACGAAAATTACCCGTATCCGAATCCACCACCAAATACGCCTGATCCAGAATTAAATCCTCCTTGTCCACCGCCAATGAATCCAGAGTTAAAGTTATTACCACCATAACCATATTGTCTTTTTTCACGAGCAGGTTGATCTACAATAAAAAAAACATCATTAGTAATACAATTAATCCAAAAAAATTAATATCGTTTTAAAATAAAGTTTTTTCTTTATGGGAAAGAAAGTCAAACTCTTTTATCACAATTCAAAATGACTGTAATTGTGATTGATTGTAATGTTTTATCTACTATAGGGTGTAGGGTATGCTGTTGGTATTATAAACATTCTAAAATCTTTGCCGCAAATGAAATTTTTTTTTGGAAACTGATTAAAAATTAAAACAGCCAGAATCACTCAAATTTTTTTCTAAATAACAATGAAATGCTTAAAAAATGACAACTAACCTGCAGATTCTGATGGTGCAGCTGAGCAGAAGTTGAAGGTAACGAAAATGACGGCGAAGAAAAGGAAGATGGTCTTGAAGTTCATTTTGAAAATGTTAGTTAGAAAGAAGTTTAAGGAGTTTTAGTCAAGTGCTTGGAGAGAGTATGTTACTTCTTCAACGACAAATGTAAACTGGTGATTTGTTCAAAAAGTTTACAGCCTTTTTATATGAACGCTATGAACTTTTGTATTTTGGATCACAGGAGTCCTAAAAAAGTTCAATATGGACATGTAAATACAAATAAGGGATATTAAAAGTTGATCAGCATGTTCAGTTATGTTAGTCCCATGTCTTATAAATATCAACAAATTACAAATTATATCCAAAGTATATATATCCATTACAAATTGAAAAGCGAATGCACAGAAAAAGAGTCCTTTACCCATTAAAGTCATATTTTCTAAATCTAGTTGTTGGGATTTCTGACCTTTTTAAAGGGAGTCCTAACTGAGGGATCTCTACAATTTTTATACCACTGTGGGCTTCAGTTTTGTTTGGAGGTGTACTAAAAATAGTAAATGGGCAATGTAAATACGAATAATGGATATTAAATAGGATATGTTTATCAACGTATACAGAAATGTTTGGGCCAGGTCTTATATGAAAAGAAGAAATTTCAAGGGAAATCCATTGTAAATTGAAAAAAGAATGTAGGTACCTACCTATTGAAATGAACACTTTACTCATTATTTCGTAAATCTGGTGGTACGGCTGGGATTTCCGTTCCTTTATTATTTTTAGGGAACACCAAAATAGGCAACTCATAATCTTTTCACAGGAAAAAGGAGTATACCTAGACAGATATATTTTGTGCAGTCGGTGAAAAGTATTTATTATATATATTTGCATTATCAAGTAGGTACATATATAGCTCCATGCGCATCTGCTAGCATCCATGGGCCTTTTAGTTGTGAATAGAAAACGAAGACTATGTCTTCTGCATCTGTACACTTTGATACTATAGGAGTGCTAACCTGGCTACGATATACCAAGCTGGGCACAGTTGAAATATAGCACCGGTAAATAATTAATAATTTTCGTTATCAGTTTAGCCTCTAATAGCAATTAGCGTATGTACGCAAATGGCTATTATGCATTATTACATTACATAACGCTTCAAAATTTCTTGTTACGAGTCCGCCATTCCGTAACTACATCATGACATGGCTATTTCGGAAATCCCTTACTCTTACTTTAATAAATTTATATTCGATGAAACATGGCATTTGATTATAAAAGAAACTGCCTCATTTCTGGTATCACAAGTAAACTTGCAGTGCTAAATAGTTTAATTATATGAAATGAATACTGGAATTCAACATGGAACTGATATTAAAATTTTTAATGCATTTGTTTCATTAAAATCGAAGATTCATGGTCCAAGAAAAAACCGGAAAATATAAATCTTTGAACTTTTTTTACTTTTAAAATATTTTTTTAACAATTAAATAGAAGCAGAGTGCACTCGAAAGCCGTGTAAAACCCGAGACTGGCCAGGTCCGAGTCGGGCACATGTTAGGTCAGGGTCGGTCCCATGTTGGGCCATTGTTTTACACGTGATGGACCTGTGTTAGACCCGATGTAATACAGATATCATAAAAATAAGGTGCTATGCAATTTTTAAGTAAACTGTGATTTGTAATGGCTAATCAAATGCAGTTTGGAAAACCGTGTTCATAAATTTGTAGTCACTTTCTATAAATAACAGAAATAACATTGCGTATTTCAAAATTATTTTCCTAAATTACAATGAGTCTTCTCATTTTATATACAATATCAATATCGTTCGGCAGCATAGTAATTAAGAAAACATATATAATATTTGGAACTGAAAACGCATGATAACATAATGTCAATAGGTAATAGCAATTCCTTTCGTGCCATGTTCCTTTCAATATCAAATGTAATAGGACAAAAATTCCGAAAAATTCAACAACAAAATAATTGGAAATATAAAAAAAATCTCATGTAGATATCTAAAACTTTATTTCCCACCCCGTCCATAAGAAATCTGCTAATCTTACCCATATCCACGTAAGAAGCAGGATTTATATTCACAAATGAAATATTTCTCATAAAACCGGAAAATATTAACAATATTTCGACAAATGTTTTTCCTTGCAATTTAGAATACTAGTTCTGGTAAATTAAGCGAAACATCTGCCGATGATTTGTTTCAATTAAAATCAAATTTAATAAGTTAACTGCACTATGAGAATCATAATATAATAGGATAAGACTTGCAAAGAATATAATAGTAAATATTTATTCCTTTAACTTGGACGACAATGTACTAGTGTTGTACTTAATGCTTGTGGAGAATAACCTAAGTTACTAACTGCAAACCTTACTGTGTATATGACTACTTTTATTGACGGTAATTCCGTAATATTGATTTTTCATGTATTGAATTTACTGGTAACATTATTTAATGCGTATTACATCTTGCTGTACACCCATATCATAATTTTTAAATTGTCATTTTAGGTATATGCTGAAAGAACTATTTATCACTCAGTTTAATTTTGTGATCACATGCTCGTAATAATAAAAATTCCAATTTAAATGTAAATAAAGAAAACTACATCATCCTACGATTTTGAATTAATTATTGGGTAGACATTTATTAAAATTTAATCAATCCTTTACAAGAAATTTTAACCTCATAATTTACGTATGTACATTAGCAAATCAATCTAAGCAAAACTCGAGACGACATTCATTAGACAACAAAAATTTCTGTCGCACATAGTGTGCAGAAGTGAAAGTCATTTATAATAGATATAGGACCGTTGTGTAATTGTGCCAATTTGCTCGAGGTTAATAATTTTTGGAGTATATAAAAGTAGTTCACTAGTATCACGTAGTAACAGGTCATCGTTCTTCATTTACTTCCTAAAAGTAGAAAATAATATTGATTGATTCCGATTAAATAGTATGTCTCCCTATTGTCTCCCTATAACATACAATGAGTACCTAACAATAAATGTGCAATTTTTAAAATCTGAATGACATACTAAAAATTTTAAACGAGTAATATATACTTCCATAAGAGAATAAAAATGGGATTGGTTGTCGAAAAAAGTATCCAAAGAATACATTTGAAGTAGTAATAATTGGACATACTATAATGGCAAGTAGGTAGGTATCAGTTATTTATTTAATTATCTAGAGCGCATTTTTAATTTGTAATTTTCCCAAAAAAAATTATTATGACAACATAATAATTATAACATAATATCCTGCAAAACGATTCTACAACATGAGACGAAATAAACAATGTTTTGTAGAAAAACTTAACAAGGGAACCTTTTCACAGTGCACAAATCCTGAAAGAAAAGACAGAGAGCGAAGAAGCAGAAACCAACGGAATTATCAAAATCAATTAATTCAGCATTTCTACTACTTTAATAGAAAGAGATGTGCGGATTTACTGTTATCTAACCAAAACAAAGTAAAATGTAACATTGATATCACTGAACTTCATCATTCCTTTACAATGAGATGGTCATCTGAAAACCATCAAATACGTTCCACGTATGAACCTTCGCCTTCGGATGATGAGCAGTTTCTTTTGAATTCCAATTTTTCTTCAATCATTTCTGAAGATGATGTTAAAAATGCTTTGAAAGGAATGAGTACAGACTCCTCTCCTGGAACAGACTTAATTTACACAAGAACACTCAAGGTGGCTGTCTGTCCAAAAACATTAGCTTCCCTTTTCTCAATTATGATCAAGCATAATATAGTGCCTAAAACTATGAAACAAGCTAAGACCATTTTAATTTTTAAAAATGGTTGTGAAAATGATCCACGTAATTGGAGGCCAATCAGCATATGCTCTACGCTCAGGAGATTGTATGAACGTATCATAATGTCAATGATTAATTGTTACTATAAAACCTGCCCTTTCCAGTCGGGATGTTCTAATACCCCAGGAACTTTTATTAACACATCTATCTTGGATGGCTGTCTTAAACTATCAAAATCTAAGAAAAGGGATTTGGTGATATTATTTTTGGATATCCTTAAAGCTTATGATATGGTAGGCTATGATCACCTAAATAGGACACTTGACTCCATTCATTTTCCCGAAAATTTGAGAAATACACTCAAGAACTTGATTGCCGGTAACTCAACAAAGATAGAAGTCAATGGAAAGAGGTCTGAATCAATTTTCTTTGAAAGAGGTATTTTCCAAGGTTCTCCATTATCTTGTCTTCTTTTTAACATGAGCATTGATCATGTTTTGCGTCAATTAACCGAAGTAGAAATATCTAACAAGTTTGGTTTCAAAGTTGACGAAAATTTAAACAATCTATCAGCCCTGGGATTCATGGATGACACAGTCCTACTTGCTAACTCAATAAGTTCTGCTACTACTCTTTTCTGCATGGCCACAAATTTGTTTGAAGAAATAGGTCTCTATTTAAATGTCAACAAAACTAAGATAATTCATATTGAAAAAGGAACCCTTTCGGAATCTCAGATGCAGATTGACCACAACCATACTATTGATACTTTGAAAAAAGGACAAACCATAAAATACCTTGGAGTCAACTTTGAAAATGAAATAATATTGGACAAAGCCTCTTTCATGAAAAATCTTACAGCTAACCTTAATTGCCTTGTATCGTCACCTTTGTTATTCCCCAACCAAAAATTAAGTATTGTAAACACATTCATTTGGCCAAAATTTGTCTATACAATTCAATCGACTAACTTGTGCAAATTTTCCAAATGTTTTTTGGAAGACATTGATAAAGTAATTAGAAGTTCAGTCAAGGAAATGCT
>JAAAYG020010059.1:0-24196 GCA_009936455.2 Tomocerus minor | reverse complement strand
TCTTACCAATCAGCACCAGCCCCTCAATCACCTTATCAATCAGCCCCAGCTCCACAGCCCTCTTACCAATCAGCACCAGCCCCTCAATCACCTTATCAATCAGCCCCAGCTCCACAGCCCTCTTACCAATCAGCACCAGCCCCTCAATCATCTTACCAATCAGCCCCAGCTCCACAGCCTTCTTACCAATCAGCTCCAGCTCCACAACCTTCCTACCAATCAGCTGCTCCAGCCCCTCAGCCCTCTTATCAACAAGCCCCTTCTTATTAAATACTTTCATACTTTAATTTCACAAATCAGATAATAACTTATTCTTTCTCATCTAAAAATATCTAAATTGAATTGTCATCGAGTTCCTAATATTATATCCTCCGTTATTGTAAAAGTACTCTTCATTATTCATATAACATTTTACGTAGCAAAAAAGCCAAGATGCTCCTTCCCATTACACTCTATTTCCTATCATTCGCTCAAGCCTTTCATTTGCTCAATCCTATTGTTTTAATTACACATTCTTTGTCCCACATATAGCATAGTCTGTAATGTAATTGTGTAAATGAATCAGATAAATGTTACTGTGTTATTCACCTATATATTTTTTATAATCATGTCCAACACAATGAATTATCTTCTGATACCTCTTCATATAATCTGTTAATAATTCAAGGAAAAAAAGAACGTACCAAAAATAAAAACTGTTCTTCATTGGGGAATTTTATAAGACAACATTTTGCTGTCATTTGTTTACTCATTCGTCTAAAATATGTAGATCTGATTGCCCCCTTTCATTTATTGTGCTGTTTTGCATATTGCTAGACCTGCAGGTGTTACTAGTGATTGGATCGACTAATTGGATGGAGTTCTAAAAATTAGTCTTATTTCGCTTTCTCAATTTTGTCAGAAACTAGTAAATTTAATTTATAATATAATGTAGGCAGTTATTCTGTGTCATTGGGTTAGCCACCAGTGGGTGGTATGACATTGTATAACTGAAGCTAACAACTACTACTCTATCTTTACATTTTGTGCATTGTGCAAATAACAACTCAATAAAGGGAAGCAAGTTCTGAAATAGTAAACGTATGTTCACTGCAAAGTGCAATCACTTCCCCTCAAGATTTATGAAGCGAGAAGTAAACCAGAAGTGCACCGCACCACAACAACACACTCCAGTTTTCAACTAGAGGCCCTTCTGTTAACCATATACAACTTATATGACTCGACAGTGTGCATGGGTACTTTAAAGAGATATTATAGTAAACTGCTGTTAAGACTGAAGTGGATATTCATATGAACTATGTATGATAACATAACTATCTGGAGAATATGCGAAATACATACATAGTAGGACAGGAATAGGAAGAAAGCAATTGAAATGAATAAGAACTGTGTGGGGTGAAAAATCCATGTGGCTGGTCCGTTTGCGTCATGTCATGATACAAATGTGCGTTAGAAAGGATCATTTGAGAATAGAAGTGCCAAGTGCCTATAATATATTCTCAATTCCCTTAAATTCATATGGGATTTCATGTATTCTGTTAGTATTCACTGTATGCACTAAAATTACATTAGAAAATAGATGTTTTGTTTTCACATTCGCATTTACTACAGACATAGGTAGGTATCTACACATGGTAGTAGGAAGTCTTGTTAAGTGGTTCGGTTGGTTTGGTCTATTGGTTGTAAGGGAGAAGTAGTAGTCACTGCTAGGTATGTACAAGTAAAAAGAAAGTGAAGGATGGATCGATCATTTAGTAGTGAGTGTTATGTTATAATGCTCAACTCCTTTTCCTCTTCCTATAATATGTATATATCTCAGGTCCACATTCATATACTCTTTCTCTCTGGTCGACGCGACGATACGAAACTGACTGACTGCTGTTAGTAGTTAGTTTCAGCTTTCGCATAGTATGGAATGGATGGATCACATGGAATTGCATTCCCTCTTCTTCCCATGCTCTTCTCAGCCCCGACAATGCTTTCGTAGTATTTCCACGGTTTTCCTAGCCCCAGCTTGTGAAAGAGCAGCCGAGTTTGGTTCTTGCGAGCTGAATTTTGTCGTAGTAAATTCTACATGCTCTGAGAAAAGAGAAAACTAGCATCTCACTGCCAACCCGGCTTCAGTCGAGCTTCAACTGGCGTTCCGAATCAGTGACGCTCTCTAAACCGGAAAACCGGTAATGAATTAATATACATTGAGTTCTTTGTCTTCTGCCAATTGGCAATTCTCTACATTCTTACATTTCGTCAATTACCATCAAACAACCTTTTCATTATTATTGAACACACATAACAGCTACTACCTATAAACGTACTAAATATACTTCAAACCTTTCTCGTATCACATCAATGTTAATGTTGGGGACATTCAGGAGTCAGTAGTAAAGTAATGGGTTGGTTGGACTAGATTAATTTAATTATATCAAGTACTGCACCAGTAACTGTTTTTTCTTACAACCCCCCACGGCGTCAAAAAAACATTTAACACTCAACCGCTGGTGAATATTGAAATATTTAAACGTGTGCGCCGATTAATTACTAATTAGTCAGCAGTTAATTAAATACTTTACAACTTACCTATTCACACTGGATGTTGTTATCAAGCCACCTAACATTCACTTTTCACTGCAACTGCAAAACAACGGAAAACGGGAATTGTGCGTTGTGGGTAGAAAGACAGCAAAAGACTGCTTGAGAAAACCAGAGAAGAAAAGCTGCATTTCAATAATGAGAAAGTTACATTGGAATTTGACAAGATAAGTGATTGAGGAAGGAAAAGGAAAGCCCCAAGAATCTCAAATCAAACTACGAGCTAAATACTTTGGATTCGTTGGACAAGACAGCACTGGACAGAAGAATGAAAAGCTATCTTCAAAGAGGAAGTTCACAATAGAAATACAATAAACTGATTTTTTTCTCTTCTCCTGACCATTTCTTTGTTTGTGGTGCTTATACATTACTACACTAACATACACACATAGTTTTACTGTTAGTGTCCCGCGTCTAGACTGTCTTTCATTTGCTTTTCTTTCTTTTTTTCAAATAAACGTTCACCACTACTGCTACACTGCATACGGTGAAAGTCCAATTACGGTCTTGAATGAGATAAGATTTTCATTGGCTTCTTTTCGGTTTCATGTTTTCCAAGGATAAAAGAAAAGACTACCTGATGCAATATCACTCTTTTTCTTTGCAACCAACAAAAAATAAACAGTCAACAAATACTTTGTCTCCTTTTCCTATACCTTGTTTACTGTGAACTATTCAGAAAAGAGCCATCACATCCAAGACAATACTACTGCTGTCTTTTCTAAACAGGTAAAAATATATAAACATTACTAACAATATAGAAAATACCAACAACGTCAAAAATGCATTCAGATTTATACTTGCTTTGAATATACCCAAGAAGTAATCTTGTCTTTCTAAAAAGAAAATTACAAAATAACTTCATGCAGAAATACAAATAACTGCATTCTTTATGAGTCTCTCGGTTTTCTCAATTGATTTTTCATCTGGCACAAAAAGAAAAGTGGACATTTGATCATAAATACACAAAACATAACATTCCATGCCCTACAGTGAAAAAGTGAGAACAACAGGAAAATTCGCTGCACGTAATTACGTGCAGAAGTACATAAATTAGGAATTTTCTCTACTCACTGACAATCTGTCTGTTTTCTCTGACTGTTCTTTGTTACAAGAATTTTTATCCTAAAAGTAGCCAAAAGCGTAATGCAATGATATCCTAGATAATTGGCAACAATAAATAAACCTAGGAATTAGACAAATGTTTTCAAACATTATTTAGTACTTAATTAGACTTAAGTGGTGGGTAGTGGATTATCTAAAGAAATAAGTAACATTTGTAGACTTTCCAAGTCTCATCAACTGGAATCCAGCATAAATGTTCTAACTGTCTGCCTCACTTCTAATTTGACCAGGAAATTATTTCAAGACAGCCGGACAAGACATCTAAAGGACTGACGCGTTCCATTGGTAAGTAAATATTTAATGGAATTCTATCTAGCAGATAGTTTGACTACTCTCTTCCATTATAAAATTACTTTTGGCGTGGGATGTACTTAAGTATAATATAAAGGTAGGCGATCCTTTCTATCATTGGTACTTATTTACTTATTACCCTAAAGGTGATGTCATGTATTACACGAAAGGCTGTTAAATTTCACTTTAACTTGAAACTGAACAACTACCATCGAGTTTGTCGAAGGAAACTGTCCACCTTTAACTAACTAAATGCATTATGCCATTCTAAATGTTTCTATTACGCTCTGGCTAAGTATGCAATAGATTTACAGAGGCTATTCTTAAACGTCGTAATGGATAAGATGGTAATCGCTATCCCCGCTATATTGACATAGTACGTGTCATGATAAACAGTCATATAATGATAGTACCTACTTACGTAGAACATCTACCCGGGTAGTAGAGGCTACCACTAACGATAAGTAAGATAACATAATGTACGTAGCGTAGTAACTCACAGTAGCAAACAGAAACGCTTGGCGTTCGTCTGTTCCTTTGGCGAATCGCAGGGGTAAATTGAGCGATGTCATTCCAGGGAAGAAGGAACTATGCGTCACATTTATATCAGGACAAGTCCCATTTGCTGACTCATTGAAATAAACTATCCGAGTTGCATAAAGCATAAAGTTCAAATATATGTAACACTGTGGAGAGTGTAGCTGTCTCCATCCTTCCTGGAATGGAAGGGCTTTTGACTCGTGCTTTCCCTACTGGCACATGCACATGTACCTCTTCAAGATATTAACTTAGATTTTCACATTTTTAATGCACGAGTAGCGAAACTCAACTCTGTCGCAAAGAATCCTAACTCTTCCGTTTCCCTTCACATTCATCATCCCTCTATACAGTTTTTCTTGTAATTTCATGGCTATTCTGTTTGAGAAAGTGCCCTTGCTACATTTTATATTTTATGCATTGTCTGTCATGTCTAGGTACCACCCTCGTACAATGTTTTACTCCAATTCTCATATATTCCATTTCTATGAGTGCATTCAGGCATCTTTGACTTCAAATATTGCATTCCCGAAGTATTGAGCAGATGGGGATAGAAAAGACCTTCAGCTATGTTACATTTTTACGGACATTTCTAAGAAATCTACCTATGTCGAAAAAAGTTGTTGTTGACATAATGTCATAGTCTTTAAAGTCTTTATTTGATGTGCAAAAAAATTGGATTACAGTTAAAAGTATGCAATAAAGCCGTATTTTAACGAAAAATATTTTTTTGCATCACCATATCTTTTGTATAATTTGTGTTAAATCCGTTTGTATCTTTGTAAGGTTAGATGTTCTAAAATTATTATCAAATAGCAATAGTCGTTTTTCTCCCTGTATTTAAGTCGTTGGGTTGGAAGATTTTTTATACCTCACTCAAGTGATGACATACATATACATATATGATAAAATTGCGTAGATTTGGGAAGGAGATAGTGAATGAGGTAAGAAGATAGAAATTTTTATTGTCCAATCTGTGACTGTTTGACTGTGTGAGATATTATTCGGGATTTAGGTAAAAGTGTAGGATAATAATGAAAGAGAAACGTAATCCTCTTCATGAAAACATTTAATTCAGTCCGTCAAAGAATAGCTCGGGCCTTTATTATCTCTGACTGTGAGTTACGAGAAAATAAGACAAGAGTTTTTTGATTTGCATATCTACATATGCATGTAAATAATAGATGATGAAAGTAAGTATGCACGTTAGAATATTGTCACCAAATGGAAAAGTATTTTATATGCAAGTTGGTTTGGTGTGGACGATGTGGTAATGGAAAAAGAAGCAGATACATAACAGAGTATTATATATAGCAATAGCATAGCATATGAGAGATATAAAATGGATGTAGGTTGTAGAGAGTAGTCTTGACGGTTAGTTTAGATTAAGTTTAGAGTAGGATGAGACGAGACAGTGAAGGAAGTGAAGACATGAAGTTGCCCGTGAACTAAGCTCGCTCCGTCAGAAGAAAACTGAATAATATAGGATAGTGACAAAGTATTGCCTGACTTTTCGCAGTATGTTGTAGCAGTGGCAGTGAACTGTACTTTATTTTGTACAGACAGAAAGTGTTCAGTCAAGTCAGAGAGCTGTAGTCTTACAAAGTCGACATGCAGAGCTTAGAGCACATAGAGATTGTGCTATCTGTATGACTAACTCAGTATCTACAAGTTAGCTGGATGGATGGAAGAAGCCATAAGGCAAGAGAGACTCTGATGTGGCGTACTTTATTTTATATGAGAACTGGAGTGAAAGGTGACTAGTGGAGCTGGAGAAAAGGAACTGAATGTAAAATAGAATGCAATTCCAAGCTTCCTTCTAACTTCTAACCCTTGTAGGTAACCCTAGCTAAAAAATCTCTCGTACATCTCCACTCTCACTAGTAGTCTCCCTTTATTTCTTATATTTATTTATAGGAAGCTAAGCCACATACTCGACTTAATGTTGCTATTTGTACTGTATAAGGACTCTGGCATCTGCTCTCTTCATTTCAATGGCAAAATAGTAAGAAACGATTCATGTTATTATGGCTCAATGTTATATACATGTACGACATGGACTACATATATTTATTCCAGAGCTACCTTTATATAATAACATGAACTGCGCTATGAACATGTGCCTAAGTCACAACCTGACGTCATCAACTAGCAAAGTATCCTGAAATACCATAGTCTGATCTCTTGTACGTAGGGCTTTTACCTCTGCTACTTCAGCCAGCTCCAAGTAGTTCGAACTTGACTGAAAAGAAAAAAAAGTTCGTCAGCTAACCAGAGAAACCAAAGGAAAAATCATAGTGCATACCTATGTAGCCAGAGCAGAGAGAGAGAGAGAGTCCTAGAACATGAACTGTGTGAAGCACATATTGCTTTGCTTTCCTTCACTCCAGCCTACACCGTTAAGAATCTTCTCTTTTTGTTCGAATTCTCAAGAAGAGTGGATGACACGCACATTTGGCCCGAATGGAAACCCATATTTTATTTCCCTTCCTCTTGAATTCACAAACAGAAAACTTTCAAGGCTCCATCGGAAATTCGTGATTTCCGATTCTCTTGTATTCTTCATTTATCAAATAGGTCTGAATCTACTTTCTATGCCTTACTTTTATATGTAGATCAAGATACCTTGTCTCTCTCTCTCTCTCTCTCTCCACTCTTTTACCAACTTTAGAAATATCACTGTTTGGAATATGCCCTTTTCAACATCTACAATAAGCTACACACATACTACCATTCAATACTCAATACTACTTTACATTATCCTAGCAGAATCTAACCGATATCGAATATTTACTTGTTTATAGATACCTATATCTTGTCTATCTACTTACCTTTTTCTATCTTTAGGGTATACATTCATTATCAGACATGTCTTATGTTTCTAGACTATAATCTTCTTTTACTTTACATAGTGCACGTGTGTAGGAGCAAAATGCTACAAGAGTAGTCTCTGTTTTGCCCATGCACTCCATCACATGCATAGTGCATGAATGTAAAGTAATTTTCGATCAACCGAGGGAAAAAAGTAGCATGCGAAATAAGGAGCCCTAGAAAAGTAGATACACAACTATAGATACAAAGAGATAAATTCCGTTAGCTTCGACTCTCACGAAATAGTAGACACAAATTGCTACGCCTATAGGTTGCTATTGCAAATTGAGAAAGACAAGTATGACTTGAACTGCCAAGTTCAACTTCCCTTCAATTCTCTTTCCTCTACTTTCTCCTTATTTTATTTATGGTGATACCGGTAAACTTTATTTTACTCAAAAGGCTCCGTGTTTGTGCTTTACATGGCCTAACTATTTACTGGAGAAAATACAGGTTATAGGAAAACGATAGCCGATTTTCTATAGAAGCCACAGAGAACATGCTAGCAGATGATACATTATACATTTTAATGTTATGATAGCCACAAGCCGGAAACAAGGCTCATTTCCCATCGAGAGGACTATCACTTACGGCTAGTATTTTCAATTGCGATCAACCAACCCTGCCTTCGTGCGTGCCACAGTGAAATTTTATTGCTCATACAAATGCTATGCAGACGTGTTTATTGACGACCCTTTACTTTCTCCACTCATTACGTATACAGAATCAAGATAAATATTTTTGGTTTGATTATTCAAAATGTCACCACCGACATTCTCAGAAATGTCAACAGTAATGATCTGTCAAAGGGACACGTGGCCAGATTATCATAACTATTTTTCTCCACCACAATTTCCATTTGCTATCACAAAAATAATCTTTAGACATATTTCAAATTGACAGTATAAGTAAAATTAACTACCGATATGGTAAAAATTGTTACATCTAGTATTAGTTGCTATTGCGTAAAGTTAACAGTATTAAGTATACAAGGTCGTTGCTGTATTGAGGTGTGCAATTGTAGTTCGTATAATAAGTATAACTAATGAAGCACAGTGGGTGAGATACAATGACGGATGTACGCTCATTAAAAGTGCACATGGATGTATTATAAATGAGTTTTAGATCGTACATTATTTGTAAGTGCATTAAGAATGATGTAAAGCACAAAATAGTGTCAGTCTTTGTTACTTCGGCAAAATTCCACAATTCAATGCGATGGCAAAAATTATCAGGGTATTTCAGCACAAGTGCGTCTGTATTGTTTGCTGTGGGTTCCAAAATGATAATGATGGTTAATGATGAATGTACACATAAGTTAAATATCTAATCTCGCTACTATGGACATTAGTATGTACTATATATTGCAACGTACCTATTTAATACTACCTACTAAGGGTTATTTTGTAAGAATGAGGGCGAGACATTTATACTGCTAATGTTACAGCACAAAGTAACAGTAAATACTGACATTTCATTACAATATCAACGGATTTTATTGTTTAGCTCGATAATTATAAAAGCTTTGGCAGTGGAATGAGTAGCAGCGGCGTAGGACGTGTGTGATGCGAAAGCTATCTGTTAAATTAAGTATGCATTTGGGGATGCTTGGAGTGAGACCTGTGAAAGATAGAAGGAATGAGACACACATATAAATGAGTGGGAACAAAAGGCAGCATATCTTTCGACGAATGCTGAAACGTGTAGGTCGTAGGTACATTAAATTCAAAGGTGCGTGTGTTTGTCCTCTAACGCACATTTATTACTGCCTGTACATATTACAGTCTATAGGAGGGCACGTAGGAAATATAAGGAGGAAAGATTTAACTGGTTAATAGTATCCCGAAACCTAATCCCAGTAATCACACACGCGTACATGCATAGTACATATATGTTTTCCAGTTCGTCGAGCGTCTGACGGCAGACTCGTAAATGTGTTATTATTACTCATGTTACGATCAATGCGTTTATTATAGGGCTGCTATGTAGTTACAGCCTATACTAGCTAATTGTAAGGATCTTCAGTGAATGTAGAGCATGTACAAGTAATACCTACGGACTTTATAGCTATTACTGCAATTCTATGGACCACTGTAATAATAAAAGACAGAAAGAACTAAGGTGCGTGGTTCCAGAGGTGATAATGGAAGGAAAGTATCGATCTTATGAACAAATTGAATCCTTTCTCAATCCCAATCATTTGAGACTTGGGACTGGGACAAAAGCTTAGAACATGCCTATACAGAAGAAGGCTCAGACTTAAATCTTTTTATTATATAACAGAAATATATAGAAATGTTGTAGGTAATTGGAAAGGATTTATATATAGGTCGTAGGTATTTTGCTAGTTTATATAAAATAAATAAACTCCATTTGAGACATTGACAGCTTCAAATAATCAGAGTCTACTTCTAAACTTACATTAGACGAAGTGGAGAAAAGTTTTCCAAAGCTAAATCAATGAAATGCCATTCTGATCGTTCGTAACTTACTACGGCGGACTTTCTTTCATCCCACACATCACTTTTATAAATGTCATATATCCTTCAGTAAGTAGTTATTTTGTGGTATTAGCGGCTAGCTATGTGTCTTAAGTATATACTCTTCATAGTTTAGTTAGTGTCTGATGCGATGTGATGTAATTGAGCCACTTTCTCAAGGGGAAGCAGTCAGAGAAGTTACATCCACAGATATTTCAAATCGTGCTCCTATATACTGAAGTGTGTTAGGAAGTTAGTACTTAGTTATAGTAATGTTGATGTATAGCATAGAGATAAGTCAACTTGTATACGTATTTATTTAGATACTTACTCAAGTGCCTGCCGAACAGAACCAAGAGATTTCTATTTGTATTTGCTCTATTCCATTACTCCATTTCGGATTTTTCTAACTTTCTCTCACAGACCTGCTTTTCCTTTTCGTGTTCGTTGATACTGTCGGTCAACCCAGATTTTTACATAGGTACTGTGACGTGAATGGAAAGTACGTACTCCCTTAATATATTCATTCAACTCTGCTAACAATCCGTAGAAACTGGACTGGCATCTTCGATAAAATTCAATTTATATTTTGACCGACTTTTTCTTTTCGTCCTACTGCTTATAGACAGATAGAAATCTCTACCACATCATCTGCATCATTCTACAGCAATAATCATTCGTGCCATGAACTTTGCTCTTTACACTACTCCCATCCTCTCTGATTGTTATTTTCTTGCTTTCACTAAAAGCTCATAATATACTTCATCTAACTTATATAGCAAGGAGAGTAAATGCTTATACCTTTACACAAAGACATGACACACACGCTCCTCTTATATTGCTGTTTAGTCAGCTTTTTATCGTTATATACATGAGGCATAAACCACTTCACACACTATATATCCATTAGCCCAGATATAGATTTATGGGATTGATCAATTAGCACTAGATAGTTAATTAATATTGACGTGTGAGCGGAAAATAAACACGTTGAGATTTCGAGACCTTTTTTCTAAAAAACTTTGTTGTACACTGACGCTTTAAATTCCTATTTGATATATATTATACAGGTTTAACACGAAGTTTTTTTTTACATATGTGGACTGGTTTTTATACATCTTACTACCGCTTTAATATTATTATGGATATGACAGACCTATTAAATCGAATGCAAATACCTCAGCTGGCTGTAAAATGCTTAGACAGACAATTTTTTGCTGTATCAATATCATATAATATTTCCCTTTCTAAGCCGCATAATATTTCGTAGGTTGCATTACTAGACCGTCTGTTTAGATCGTGAGGTTAGTAATTGTAGTAAAGAGAGTTGGGGAACAGAAAAATTCAAATACATCAATGTTTAAAATATACTTTATGTCACAAGCCCGCCTTAATTTGATAGTATGGTAGTAATTATCCCTTTCAATTTTCCGAAAACAATTTCATGTATACATTTTCTCACATTGCGCAGAAAAAGCTGTTTCTCGTGACTGTGTTTGAGGATTCTGTGTAAAAGCGTAGATAAATTGCATAACATATAGGTAAGTAGGTATTTAGAAACGAAGAGCATGCATATATTATTACTGAGTATACTGAGTATCACAGAGAGTTGTGTTTATAGTTGTATAAATAATGAATGGATAGGTAAGGTATAACGGTGACATTTTGTGTTTATAGTTGGTTTTCACACTCACTACATTTTTAATTTGCTCATCTTCATTCAGTCCGCATGAATTGTTAATGAGATTCTAGAAGTTTTATGGGAAATGAGTGTAGGACATAAAGGAAAGAGTCCAGGGCCAGCACACTTCCCTTATCGCCAAAAACGGAGGAAATGTCAAGAGAACACTATAAGATTTAAGATGTATTGTTTGCATGCTGAATGCTCTAAGTATGCTCTCTCTCTCTCTAGCTGTGCTCAGTAGAGTTTGGTGGTGAATTTTTTGTCTTAAGAGTATACTAATACATAATAGTAGGTTATTACGAGTAGTTATGTAGTTTAGAGTTGAACTGGAGCTTAGAGAGAGGGCTGTGCCCCACTTTCCATGAAGTAAGTCAGTTTTTTTTGTTGGGTTAGAAAGAGAAAATAGAGTTGTAGTATTGCTTAGGACTAGTTTAAGCTAGGTATTCTACAAAAGAGTATGTCACCATGCTCCGGTAATTTGTAGTTTATAGCGTTCATGAATTTCAAAAGATGCTCCAGTACATCCCACATCCTTTTGAATTCAATTCGCCCGTTCTCCAGTCGACTCCATAGTTATTCCACACATTTATATATCCACATCCTCTCATTTCTCTATAATGCCCATTTTCAACTTTAACTTCACATCAGCTCCATAATAAACGCAGTGTGTAACTCCATCGTTCATAGTCAGCCTACATATATGGGTTATATTCATATAAATAGGATAACAGAGTGCTCTTTGCAGAAAGCACACAGCTGTCCTGACTGGGCACTGGTAATGGACATTTAATGTTGTAAAAGCCACAAGGGGCACCGGCGAGATTCTGCTGCACTGAAACTGCACAAGATTCTCGCTTCCTTCCTCTTTCTAAAGAGATAGGAAAGCAGAGTCGATTTTAACTCTCTGGGGACACATCCCTCCTTTTTATTTGTTTTTCTAATTGAGACGAGACAGAATTCAATGATGTACTATCACAGTTTTCTCCATTCTTTAAAATTTACTTTTCCCTTTGGATTTAGGAAGAAAAAAAAAAGTACGGAAATCCTTTGAGTACAAATACATGGGAGGAATACATACCTTTTTTCTGTGTGATGATGCACATTAGTTATTTAACATTCAACCTACTGTAGAGGAAAAGGAGATTATATCAACGTAGTAGTTTGCAATTTGTCTCTCAGATTCCAAGTTATAATAATTAGATGTTACGTTCGTTCTTCCCAGTCACTCCTCTTTCATTATAATTAGAAATAAAAGTAATAGAGTGGTATGTGAGAGGCGAGTGTGTGAATTTCTTCTATTATTAGGAGAAAACAATGGAGAAGAAGCTCTAATTAACTCGAGTGTTGCGTGTTTGTGTTGTGCAGGGGATAGATGTATGCTTATCCCTGAAGGCGTGATACAGATCCTTGACTGCATTTATTCACACACCCTTTGTTTATAACCATAATATAGTTAGTTTTCCCCCGTTATTTACCCAGCTTTCCCTTCTTCACTTTCTCTTCTATTCCAAGTCATAGTAAATCCCATCGTTGCATTTCTCTTGTGCTCTGGTGAAAGATGCGGACAGGTTCGGATTAAAAATAACAAAGCCACAATCAGCGATAGAATTACAGTCAAGGAATTGAATGCCGAAACCGAGCTGTGGTGTCCTACTACATTTACATTGTATTATTTTCTATAATGCAATAATAATATATATCTGTATAGGAATAGGAAATAGGAGTCTATATGATTTGGCATTGACGTTTTTATATGGTTTATCTTCTTCCTTTCGCCCTTTTGCTAAACAAGTACAAACAATCTTTATCTCTGTAGTGTGTATAGTAGCTACTGAAGACTTTCTTTATTCTTCTAATGGAAATTCTCGTTTCATCTTCTCTGAATCTATTGCTATGTATAATGTAATAGCTTCACATTAGGCTAAAGTAAAGAATGTGAGATTCATTTTCTTTGTGGACTTTTCTCTATCGTCTAATGTAGATGTTTTACCTCTACTTTTAAACATTGTGGAATCACTAGGTTTATTTATGTTCTACTATATTATTAAGTAATAGAGATGCTTCTTTAGGCAGAGCCCTGTTGCTACTTTGCTTTCTTAGTTCTGGGTGCGTCGGGAAGCTAGTATTACTTCTGGCATAGAGATTCCTTTCAACTTTGTTAGTTCAGTGTGTCTAAGCCAAGTCTTTTCTCTTAAACACATGGGAGAATGAAATTGTAAAGGAAGAATAGACGGGAGGAGGAGATTTTCCGTTATTGCCTAAGGCCAACTCCAACTTAACTAGTAAGTGCTCTACAAAGTACTCACAGATACAGTGGATTTTGGATTTGGAAGGGTGTGCGCCTCTTTTCACGACATTTCGTGTAGAAATTATTATTAACTCTTCTGGTTTGTTTATTTATACCTGAATATATTTCCACAGCCACAGCTGCTTTATTGGAGTCAATAGTGCCACTTCCTTTTTCAGGTACTTTCTTTACTATATATGCATTTTATGTTGTCTCTCTCTCTGTAGAGACCACTTTAAATAATATCATCAGCATGTATTCCGTTTTAGGTAAACATGTATTTGCATTTTACAATTTGCAGAGGGAGCATTGTTTACGCAGTACTGGTTGTTATATTGAGGATACGCTCATTTGAGACTTTTCCTTCTACTTCAAACCGAAAACTAAAGGTTTTGTTCTCCTGACAGACATTGATTGTAGAACAAAGCTCTTTGAGTAATAATGTTTATCAAGCTCCAGGACGAGAAGATCTGGAGAGCTACATTTCCATTCTCTTCTTGTCTTTCTGCAGACTTTGTGTACTCAACCTTATCATGTATATAGATAGAGAGAAAGAGTCATATAGGAGTCGAGAAAACCTAATAGAAACAAACTCAGAAGAGATATTATACTAGCCAAGACTAACTCAAGCCATTCTTCCAACCCACCGTCCGGTTCTCCTTCAACACAATCTCTACTGAATTGAACCCGGACTTTCTTTTGTTTCTAATCATTTCTTTCACTTGCTTGGACTTACTGATTTCTAAGTATTCCATCAATTCCCAGAAATACAAAAGGATAATATGAAATACAATATTCCTCCCATAACTCTATTGTTATCGTTTTAATCAATTGTCTAGTATTGACTTTACCTTTGTGCAGATATTACATGTATTCTGATTCAATGCACGCTAGGAAAAAAGCTAATAGTCAATAACTATCTTCATAAAAATATTGTAATACTATGTAGACCAATTACTTAAAATTAGTTTCATAATGTAAGCAAATGAAAATGAAACATGAGAGTATATATACATTTTCATTCATTTGATTTCTCCTATCTACTTCTGTACTGTTATAAGAAGTGAGCACTTTCTATGAGAAAGAAGTGTGCCCAGGGCTTAGGCCACCAAGAAAAGGGACTATTGCCAATACTTCTATACTATTGCATTAAAAACTTGTTCTTAAAATTATGAAATTAACTCAAAGTCTTGATGTCCAAATTATTAGCAATTGGTAAGTATTTTTAATGAATTTAGATTGGGGGATTTAAATAAGTGGTAATGCATTAATGTAATTATGTAATTACATGTAAAGCTGGTAGGGAATAATAATGGAATAACGAACAAAGTGCAATTATCTTGAATGTCGAGATAAGATTTTGTTTTGCATTGCAAATCTTAATTAACAGAAGTAATAATTGGAATTAATACTTGACTCAAGTGCATATGCTAACTAGTATCCGTATAATCGCATATATATTGGAGACTTCATATTACATTGGGAACGAAGGAAGTAGGATTTTGAAATTGCAATCCTCCACGTTGGTAATGGATATTTCACGGATTTGTGAATATGTCATTGTGTAATTGAAGCGAAGGTCTTCCTTGTCCTTGTTTCGTGTTTGAATCGTCTTCATTCTTCACCTTGGGATTGAGGCTATACACTCCTGCCAATTCGATGATCCCAAACTTGACTTAATGCTGAATTCCGTTAGTCGTGAAATGAGAAGAGGGAGTCGGAAGGAGGTTGCCTTGTGTTTTGGCTGGAGGAGTCGGAAACTGATGTGAATCCTAAACGATTTACTGATTGCTTTGGATTTGAATGAGAGAAATTCTGAGTGAATCACTCACTATATATAAATATGTATTGAGTAGGAGCGTTATTCCTATTTTACGTTCTTGAGGATGTCGGGGAGAGGAGCGTATGTGTGTACAGTCGTTTCCAGCACATTAGAAGACAGGTTTATGGTTAGTAGTGTTGGTAAGTTTGGCTTAGCTTCATTCAAGATTAAATGCTCTGGTTGTAGAGGTAATAATGAGTTGGTCGTAGCTAGGCCTTCGTCATGTATATTTTCCCGACTACTCATTCCGGTATGCAATTAAAGATCCATTGACTTTGAACAGAACTTCTCGTTCAGCCTTCGTTATTCATTCAAAAGCCCATTGTCATTTTCATTAATTGTGTATGTCTAGAGCCGCTATCTGTACTGTACCCGAGTAAACCTGTATAATTTTAGTATTCTGCATTAGTATTCTACTTTTGTATATTTTATAATGAAAATCCGAGCATTTACTTAGAAATACGGTAGCTGTAGAGTAGGAGCCGTTTAGTTGCCTTGTGATGCTTTGGCGAGCCTGCCAAAGCACACGAGCTTCATTACGTTGTAGTTTTGGCCTTGGAGAGCCATTATTAAATCCAATTTTACTAAAGGGCTTATGCAGAGCTGTTTTCACTCGCATCTCTCCATCCACTACAACTACACTATCTCTGTATACGCTACAAAACACACATATTGCCAAAGGATTTAAAAAACCTACTATACTAGTAGCTACTTGTAATATAAATACCTTCATTCGAAAGATGCGAGGCATTTTGCCATTGTGTATTCACAACTCAAGTTAACTAACTATATAGCTAGAAGCATAATTTCCAGTGGTTTCCCATTTTTACCAATGCTCAACTACAACTACAAGTAGCTACATTATTGTTCAAGTTAACATTTTTGTCTCGCTGAGTAACATTATACGGATGGCTCTGTGTGGTAGAAAAAACTCATTTCCCTTCTATAAAAATGCATTATGTATATAATTCAAGACTTTCATGTACCTATTCCCTTAATTACCCCCGAAAGAGCTGTTTATTCACTAACTTATGTCTAATTTGTGGAAAAGCGTCAGATTTTCTATGGTTCCATTGAAGTTTTTAAGTTTAACTAGCTGGGGCTAATTGCAGATAGGTACATATTTACAACAGACATTTATATATAGGAATCTTTATATCTTTATATAGTAAGGAATTATATGTAGGTATATATAGTTAATGGTGAAGCTTTCTCTCTCTCTCCTGTAACATTTGTTTTTAATATGCAGCGTTTATCTAGTAAACAGGAGAAAGTGAGTTTGAGGGTGTAGAGACTGTAGTAGTGTGCTTTATGGGCTAAAATAGAAATGTTGTTGCGTGTGTTTGTTTGTTTACCATTTGTTATAGAGTATTTAGCCGGAGTTTGTGGATGAGATGGGAGCAGGAAGTTTCCACGAAATCATTTATAGCATCACTAAGTGACTATCATCAATAAATTAATGTAAAGTGTCTATTTGAGTTCTCGTTAAACATTTAAAAGGGATTGTTACTATTTTCATGCTCGACTACTATTTGCTAGCTAGGCATTGGAACTTCTTGCAACTCATTCCCTCACAATATAAGAATTAAGTGAGTTAAGTGAGCTGCTGGTGAGTTTACTTACTTAGTTTTTCGCTTAGGTACTACAAAAGAACAGTAAAGACGCTAAAGTCAAGGGAAGGAGACTATAGAAAAGAATTGCGAGGCATTTGAAAGCTATTTTCTTTACAGGAAAGTGTATTAGGGTGATATATTTTATTTTAGTTCATTCCTTCCTGAGTGGAAAGTAGCGCCATTGAAACCTTCCTTTACGGACTTTCTCCTACTTTCCTCCTACACTTTATTTTATTCCCTTCACTTCTTCTTCTTCTAGCCTAGTACCTTAATCTTATAGAGAGCAATGCAATGCTCTCTTATAATCATAGTACTACACACTACAACAATGTCTGGAGTATTAGTATTGCATTTCAATGCATTCCATCCAACCCCACACAGTCCACTACACTTCAAAAACTAACTCGCTACTTCCAGAAGAATAGTACACTATATTAAGAGTTGCTTCAATCCTAATATAGATATATCCTTATATTATAAGATAGAAAAGTTGAAATGCATTGTATGTGTGTCCTTTCTCAATGCAATGCCATGCCGTGGCAGTCAATGTAGCGTTACAGTTACAGTTCAGCCCAGCTAACAATAAGTGTAAGTTAAGCTCGCAAGAAATACAGTAATGGTGTAATGACGTTCAATTCAATTGGCTATTGACTGCACAATCCTACACTTCTCTATTCAAGAAATATCGTTACAATTTTATATATGTCCCTGCACTTCTATATACTAGAAACTTATTTGACGATCTCTATATATATACTAACTTAACTACTTATACTATATATTATTGGCACATGTATACACAGCCACATATTTTATATAAACACTAGAGGAGTGCATTATGGAACTCATTATTTCCTCAACTGGAACTGGACTGGAGCATTTTGGTTTACTTTGGATTAGAATAGTCTTCACTATTCTCTCCCCCATTGAATCTTTGAAATTCTTTAGATTTCATAGAAACTAGACAAGCTGACTTTTACTTACATTAAGTTACATCCCACATTTGGCAACGGAAAAGAAAAGAGCATCTCTATATATGGCGTTAGCAGAAGTGATCGAACATAAAGCCAATTTCCTTTAAGGGAGAAAACCAATAAAACCAATTATTACTAGGTAGACAAAAAGAGAGTTACGTATAGAGACGATGAACACTTTTACGATTCTCTTTCCTGTGACAATGGATCCATATTTCCTGACATCATATAACACATGCGAAGGTGCTTACACTATATAAAAGTAAAACATTCAAAAATTTAATGCTACTACTCTTAATGCTGAAATTATTTTACTCTCCAAAAATAATATTTGATAAAATCTTATATTTTCTCCTACTTTCATTGCTTACATTATTAATATTTAGTTGTATTTATTAGCATCTGCAACGCGGAATACTTTCTGTAGCAGTTCCATTTGTACTAACTTAATATTTATGTAGTGCTGTGTGTCATTGGAAAGACGTTAAAGAATTGTATATATGCAAGTAGTGTCATGTCATATTGGTGTAGAGTAGTGTTCCCGTCTTGGTCATAGCTTGAAGCTAACATTTCGCGAAGAAAATAGTAGGAGTGGACTTATTGCTAGTAGATATACGTAGTGTAGTGAGAGATGTGTAAGTAGGCATTTTCATTGCGAATAAATAATAAAGTAGGTTTCTCGCTGTTGGGCATGCTGCGTAATAGTTTGACTTTAACAGGGCAGCAATGTAATGTATTGGTTGTTATGTGAGTTTGTAGGTAAGAGAGCTAGGCTAAAGGTGGCTTGGCCTGGTGTGGGCAACTCTGTTCGGGATAGATGTAAAAGTGAAGAGACGGAAGGCAGGAGTCGTGACATAATGGACTTCGCATGAAGCAACGAGCCAGGCTTTTGCTCGTGACCATCGTACAAATGAGATTGGGAATGGTAACGACAACTGTGATTTGACTCCGTATGACACACGACCTCTGAAAGACACAAGTAAGGCAAAGAATGGAAGTAAGTGTTACATACATGTATGTATGACCGTAGAGAGAGAGAGAGAGGGGAAATCTGTAGGAGAAAGCTAAAGAGAGAGCTGAGAAAGGGATGCAATGCAGACAGAGCATCTTATGTTATGTATGTCTCCAGCAGTAGTAGTTCTTATGATGATCTTGTTCTTTAGGAAGAGAAAGTCGAGTCTTTACTTTTCTTTACCTAGCTCCATTGCTTAGCTCCTTCTACTTTCTACTTACTTTTCCCACTTTACTTTTCTTAGTTTCGACATAACTATATGTACGTGTTTACTTTATAGGGCAGAGCTATATGCTAAGCTCAACATGAACATTCTCTCATGACCAGATAAAAAATCGAGAATGAAAATCGCGACATTTGCTCGTTTGTAAAATCAAAGAGCTTGTCACTGGTCTCGCCGACTGAGTGCTTATGATGTTCTTACTTAGAGTTGGACTGGATAGTGATTGTGATTGATCGTCTCGGAAAAATTGAGCAAAGTGGAGAAAACACTGTTGGGCTTTTGTCCTTTCTCTCTCTTGCACATTGGAAAATAGACTCAATTTCACAAACACACTTCTATACTGTCTACTATAATATATCTATTGTTATATCAAATTTATTTTGTTTTGTGTGTCTTTGGTGCAGATATACTATTATTTGATATTTTATATTTCCTTGTGCTTACCTGCATAGTATGATGTAAGAGGTTCATTTTTTACGGAATGCAGATGCACATTTATTTTTTAGACTAAGATTGAGTCTCTATATATTGTGCTTAGAAAGGATTAGGGTAAGGAATTCTGATTATTATCTTACTATTTAAATAGAAAGATGCTTGCTCACTTTTGATACACCTACCTACATGAACTACAGAAGAAAATAGTTCAGAGATAGTAAAGATTATAGAATCTCAACACTTTCAGACTCGGGCTCATAGTAGACATCAAAAAGATTCTTCGAATTCCTTTAACGTGATTTCGTAGAAAGGTTAAGTATATTTTGATCAAAATAGGAGAGAATTGGATATGTTTTTAGATGTTTGCCTGATTTGATAGTGCAGAGTGCAGAGGAATATATATAACACTGATATATTGATGTTCATTATGTATGGGGAATGAAATCATAATAGATGAGGAGCACTCAGGAAAGATTGAGAAAAATGAGAGATCCGGGTACCTTTTCTGATAACACGAATATTTTAAGGATTGACTTGAATAGATATGGCATATTTAGCTCCTACTTACAACTTCCATTTGTTCAGACTCTGTGTCTTCATGTTTTCTTATTCTCCGCAGTACACATGCAGTTTATGTTTGTGCTTAGAGATGCGGCAAAATATAGCAGTCGCAGTTGTGTAATCAGACAGAGCAGCATGTTTATCCACAGATGAATGCAGAATAAATGCTATAGGAAGTCATACATAACGTGACTGAGATATGGGAAGAAAAGCATCTACAAATGGGCAATGGTAATGACACAGGAAAAGATTGCTATCTTAGCGGGTAGCAAAACAAAAGAAATACATCAGTACAAAACTCAAAGGAAATACATCACAAAGAGATTTCTTTGAAATGATTGACTGACTGTTAATTAATATTTTCTCTTCCTTTTGTTGCTGCTTCAGCTCTCTCTGCTCTGCGTGGTGGTGTCGTTAAAACGTGAACAATAATATTGACAACACTAATAAGCACTATTCCTTGAAAATAAACAACCTGAAATATTCTCTCCCATTTCGCGTTCAAAGTAATTTTGAAAAAACAACCCAACAAGTCAACCATATTTTGTTACCATTGTTGATGATAGCAGGAAACGCAAGAGATGAAGTAGGTGTAAAGATTATTAAGAGAAAATTAGGAAGTAACACTAATTGTTATGCTGATCTACTGTTGTTGCTGCTATATCCCTTATATATTTTGAAAATATTTATTTGGAAGAATATATAGCTCATAAAGGTTATAGGAAAAAAATTACTTCTTTGTTAGGTCAGTGACTAATAAAGTCGTATATATATATAAGACAAATAATAGCATTTCGAATATGAAGCTTAAAGTTCAAACTTTAACTATAAGTATAGTTTCAAGTAGTTCAATTAACAGTTGGATACTACTACTAATACTCATATTGATCTGCATGAAGAGAATGGCAAAAGTTTTTTTATTGGGAAACATCCAAAAACTTGGTAATGGTATATGTAACTAAATCATTATAAAGAAATAAAATCAGGTAACTTAGTTAACTCTCTCTATTGTCTGACTCTATTGTTTACTGTTTACATTTGAATAATAATCACTACTGTGTACTATGTGCTACTATGTGTATTATTGTACTGCAGGGTCTAACCAATAAGTTGGGCTGCTTTGTTTTTTTCCTTAGAATTTTGTAGAAAAACTATGAATAAAACTAATAACTATTTTGAAGGGAGAAAGAAAGGGGCTGTTCAATTAATTACACAGTTGTTTACACGCATTAGAGAAGTTGATTTAATTAGATCTGAGAAATGATTGCCTATTAAATTTGTCGCAATAAGGATCTTCATGTCTTGTCATTCAGTAGTCGCCGAGTATTTCAATAGAATTAAGTTAGGGAGGGAGGACAAAAGGAAAACGTGGAATCTTGTGCATTCAATAATTGTATTCCATAATATTTAATTGGCAATTACAGAAAGGAATAAAATCTCTAATCACTTACACAAACTAGTAGAAATTAGAAGTTTATGTAAATGAAGTCTTTGTACCATGTCCCTGTGCCTTCCATGTAACTTCACACGATAGAATAACCTAGAGTGGAGTTTCTCATTAAAAATTTTTACGTAGTACATCTAAAAAATAAAATTGGTAATTATGGCACAGCAGCAAAAAAATTGCCGAGTGTATATAGGACATGCAGTCATGGTATAGTTGAGCAATTCGCTAGTGATTGCAGAAAACATGATGTTTTTCAGTATAGGGAATAAATCTCATTAAATATAGCTGGGACGTAGGGAAAGTGTTGTGAAAGACAGGGACGGAAAAGTTTAATAATAAATTTCTTTCCGTATTCAGTATAATTTAATCACATGTCATTTAAACAGGCGTAAAAGTGACATAGAAAAGATGAACTACAACTCGTATTTACTCTGCAATAGTTTAAATTAGTTCATTGACGTCAGAAGTGAAAGTTGAAAGTGTATTTACTATTTAGCCAGTGTCTGTATAAACGCTGTTGCGTATCTTTTTAGTGTGGTGAAAGTGCCTTCATCTCATTTTCACTTGAACGAAAAGAAAGAATTCTAAGCTCTAAAATCGGGGAAAAGTTCGTAATTCAGCGAGAGCTACTACTCCACATTCAGACTTTTCCTTGTGTTGACTATGTCTGTCTGTTTATGTATTTGTACTTACTTGTACTTGGAGTGTTGCATGTATTTGACTAGTACATCAATGAAGCACAGACGTGTCTACCTCCCACATTTACTACAAACTATATAGGGCACATAGGCCAGAAACTAATATTATATGCTCTATAACTGAGGGCCTAGTTTCCAGTATTTGTATTTTGATTACTTTTCTTCTCCTCGTTGACGTTTCGTGAAGATGTTCAGTCTCGGCGTAAAATGAGCAAAGTTTTTCGATTTGCACACTACAATAATAGAATAGAAAGGAAAAGAAAGCTAGAGAAAGTGTGCTGAGCTGAAGGTTTAACATTAGGTACATATGAATATACTATTGCTATTACACCTACCGTATTTTCTCTCATTGTGACAGAGTTATAGACAATTGTCTCCCAATTTAAAACTTTCCTTTTGTTTTCAATTCTACTTTAATCCTGAGAAAACTTCTTTGGAAATTAGAACAACACATTCAAAAGAGAGGGAATTAGGTTAGTCCTTTTAAAATTGTGAATTTTATTAATTTTTCAATACTAATTTGATTTTTATGGTGAAAGTCTTTCGTATATTAATGCTATAGCCTTAAAATTCGTTATAGTATGAACTTTAAATGTTAAATATTTCAATTTTCAACTACTTAGTAGCATGCAGAATTTATAACAGTGTGCCCCATTCTTCACTGTTTAACGTAATAAGGGCCTATTATCAGTCTTGGTTAGTGCCTTGGTCGTTGACATTAATTTAGAGATCTACGGCGTGTGCAGACATGTATTTTTGGAGCCACCCAGGCAATTCAAGCAGAGGGCCAACGTTATAACGTTACATAACCTACGACACAAACAATAATGGATATGAACTAAGTTAACTGACGGAGTGTGCTCAACTAAACTCATATCGTAATGGACGGCGAGATAGTTTTTAGTTGTTAGTGTCTACAGGGCGGGCATGACATTGTGCTTTAATGAGGTAATAACATGTTATTGTGCTGCATTTCGTGCGTTATTATGCTATAGTGCCCTATATTGTTTCTTATAGTTGCTTATGAGACTATGGAACTGCTCTAGTATGATACAGATGGTGTCTGTTCTCTATGGCACGATCTTAGTGTGTATGTATGGAGAAGATTATCCTTACTGGGTGCAACTCACAGCATAATGGACCAGTAACAGACTAACAATAAGTAGACCGTGTATTATACAACGCAACCTCTACTGCAAATAGCACTACAATAAACTCTACAGAACACTAAAGGGACATTAGTAATTTTTACACAGAAAAACTCGATTGCATTACACTTTCTCTTGTGTCAGTTCAGTCGGAACTTTTTTTTACTTCAAAGTACTCCTATAACTTTATTATTATTATTATTTTATTAATTCATTTCATTCGCAGTAAATAACTTATAATAAAAATGAATTCAGCCACCATTTAGCTAATTAGCCAGTAAACAAATAATTCACCCTTAGGCAGTACACAAAGGTGCAGGTTTTGTAAATGATATATCATCTTGTTGATCACGATATCAATCTTTAAAATTAAATGTTGTGGTGTTTCAGTGACTTTAA
>JAAAYG020010037.1:0-17259 GCA_009936455.2 Tomocerus minor | reverse complement strand
CCATGCAGCCAGTGAGTCATGGCATCAATTTCAAATGGTTTTCATGAAATAAGGAAAACGTAAACTACAAAACAACGCTGAAGATTAAAAGCTCAGTAGCATAGTTTCCGATAAGAAAAAAAAATCCTACTGGCATTGTTTTCAGTAAGACTAAATATTGAATGAACCTTAGTATAAATACGACTCATACTTATTTCATATATATTATAACACACTAAATTGGTAATCGTATATAATGATTTTTAAATTAGATGGTACATTGTTGAAAAACGACAAGCAGTACGTACGGGTGTTAAAAAGGTGCATTAATTTAGCCACTCCTGATTAAACGTAATTATCTGAGTAGTACCAAGGCAGGTCATCCTGTGTCAAATCATGAGAATGTTAACTAAGGAACTACTCTGTTGATTCCCTATTTTGACTAGGTCTGAGTGCACAAAAGCTCTTCTAATTAATGCAACATACGTTTATGGATAATAAAAGGTTGAGTTGAGTTCAGTAGTATCAAGCAAAACCAGAAGTTGCTAATATTGCTGGCCTCAATTGAATTATCTGCAAAAGAGTTGGTTGGTTTAAGACAATTATTGTTGGCATAAGGATTGCCAAGGGATGACCTATAGTTTATTGTTAGTGCCTTCTCACCAAAATCCTATAGGTTGGAGCCTTTGCAACTTGTTAGAGCAGTTCAGAGCTATTAGTATTCATTTAATCCTTTGAGCTACCAGGCTCCACTCTCCAACTCTAGTCTGGTTTGCAATTCTATACACACTAGACTGAAATAGTACCATATTTCCCATTGCTTTGATGCCATTTGGACTGAACTTGATTTTTAACCTAATGCAACTAACCAAATCGTAGCAATCACGTATTATTGACGCTAAGCTGTAGAAGTACACTCCCACATGTGAATGCTACTTGTTGCAGTTTTGTAGTATGGACGTATACCTACTGTATAGGATCCGAAAACCATAGCGCATTATGTACACAGTATTAAGAGTCATCCTTATTAAGGACAAAATGTAAATCTTAAGGGCAATCAGCAATAGGTGAAATAACAGGCAGAGAGTAAATAAATGATCGGTCAATCGAGGCAATCCGGTTATTGTGGTTTGGTTCTTTTGCTTATTTTTTTCTCATTGTGCAACATTTAAAGCAGATTGCTTCGTGTGTTTGACTTTATAGTATCCTTTACACTTTACACACTGCACCAAGCAACGTAAATGCAACAGTAGCGAGTAGCTAGTAGCGAAGACACATCATTTGTTGCACACGTTGTTATATAATGTAAAGTAATTCTGGAGAATAGGATGCGTTTCTTGTTTCGAGCCATTTGTCTAGCGAAATATTCATGAATACGCATTTTATTACTATGAGGCTGCACTCAAAACTTATATCATTAGTACACCCTTAGACTTTAGACCCGTAGAGTGAGAACAAAGTAAACCCACTTTGTCATGTTATTATATGGTTATTATTCATCTTATTTTTCATCACTTGGCAGCAGCGTCTTTTCCTGTTCGTAATAACAATCCTTCTTAGCCACTATTCACTGTACTCACGGCTAGTAGGTTAATAAATGTATCCCAACCTTGTTCGATACAGTACTACTCAATTTTATACCATTGATTACATGCTAAACAGTCAAATTAAATTTGGTTTGATGATTATACTTGAGTTGATTGGGCAGGAGCCGTTACATTTTGTGATTTTCAAAAAGGCTGGGCTAATGATGACTTGAGAAAAATTGATAGACCTTTTTAATCTTAAAGAACAACATAATTATTAAGTAACATAAATCCTAGTTCTACGTGGGGTTATCAAGTGGCCTAGTATCGTAATATTTAATTGCTGTACCAGGATTATACATTCAATAAAAATATAAACCCATCGAAATCGTACCTATTCATTCAGACGCATGTTCTGAACTTTGTGACTCTTATTATAACTATCTTAATAGTCTTGTCGCCAAAGAATCATCACCCTATTACGGTTCACTCCGTGCCTGATTGCATAATATACGATTACGATACGATGAATGAAAGTTTTTGGTTATTTTCCATTGTCACTTATTGTCATTGCCGTTACGTACGACAATGCTGAACTAGATTAATTCATGACATATAAAATTATTATATCAGAGGATGATGATTCATAATTAGTTAGAAATATATATACGTTAGAATGAGTCATAAAGAAAGTTAGGTTCATATTATCAACAGTTTTTTGTCACCTACATATAGAACCGCAAATATAAGTAAGTCGTTTTCAGAGTTGAAAATGCAAACATAAAATGATAATGGAAATATTAAAATCATGGTCGAACAGAAAATTCATATCAATGAAATAGAAAGTGTTATTGCAAAATTGACGATTAAGTATTTAACAAAAAATACAAAAGCGTCGACTGCATACTTATAGCTGGTAGCCACAAAGCATTTACCAAACACAATACAAGGTTGTCCAATATTTTTTAAAACGACAAGAAATTCCATCAAGATATATGTACAGATTACTTACACACCCAATAAAATTAACCCAAGTATTACAATAAGTGTTTGTAGATGTACAAAAGTTCCCTTCGTGGAAAACAATATGAAAATATTTGTTGGTATAAAAACCCTGCTCGGAAAATAGCATAAGACATATACATGCTTGATTTAATTCATTTTCTTGAATAAGGGCTTATGAAAATAAAATACATTTTTATTTCGCTATAAAATATTGAAGTTTTTGGCTTGGTTGGTAGCCATTTTATCCGCTTACCAATTTTTGCTAATAAATAAACTAAGAAAGATACTGTGTTTTAACCAAAATAATCTTTCAGAAGTTAGAAATTATTTTAGCAGAGTAAATAATTATTCTATTTTAACAGCACCTATAATAAACTGTTACTACAGCATTGGGTGAGCGTGTAAATATTTGAGAAATTTCAGGCGGGGGAGAAAAAACCTGTTTGTTTTGTTGTACCCGCCTAAGCAGTTTTTACTGTAGTTGATATTGCCGTATTTCGACTTATAATACATTTATGTGCACTTGTATCAGTGGTACAAATATAAGTAGAGTATGTAGAAATATGATTATAACAATATATTATTATGCTTATCCATTTTATGTGTATGTACATGCTTTAAGTTGATTCAAAATTAAGCATTGCATTTGAACTACATACACAACAATATGTACAATTATATTGCACAATAGGTTGACAAAGTTAACTGTCTATTTACCGAGTCGTCGACAATTGGCAATTACAATTGACTCGATCATGAATGGCTTTGACATGAATGCCTCGCTTGTAGCTAGTGAAAATGTAAATGACAAGGGAGGACTGACTGAATAGAGCAATTGGTCGGACAATTTATAGTTTCAAAGAGGAGACAGGTTTAAAAATACAAACGGCAATGTAGCCAGCACTTTTCGCCGCGACCCAAAATTCCACGATGAGTTAAGTAGACTTATGTGCCAGTTAAAAAGCTTCTTTTGTCTCCACTGTTCTCTGCCACACGTTATAAGGGCAAAATAACAATGACCTGCCAAACATTTAGTCGCATAATTATCAAAGTGTATTTACTTTCGCTTCCACAAATAGGAAGTCCTAAATAAATCTGTACACCACCAACATGCAGATAAAAGTAAACGGATTAAATCGAGTAAATTATTGACATGTAAATACACTTAATCGGTTATAAAAGCCATAGATAAGCAAATATAGGAAGTTAAACCAAGTAGGAATCAATGCTGTAAATAAACGACAGAAATTCCTTTGTGTTGTATCCCATAGGAAAATATTGTTGGCATTTGTAGAAACGCCACGCTAAGTTTCCACATTGTTATCTTATGTTAAATAAATAATTTTGCTTTTTAAATGAACATACTGGCTAAGTAGAAAAGTTCATTGCAGACTTTTCTTTATTGTGTACATAGATAGGACACAGAAACAAGTACAAAGGTGGAACAATTGCCATTATGTTTTAGCCAACTCCACACTGCCCATAACAATACAAAGACCATACACTACAACAGAGCTAAACTAATTTGATACTTTCATAGCAATGCCCCACTCTCTGGTAATAATAGTAACACCACAAAAACACGAAACGCTACATCAATCTACACAATGCTAAATAGAAGCATAGTACAACAAATAAATGAATTGTGTCTACATTGGAATATGACAATGTTTATTCTGATTACTTAGCAGATGCATGAACTTCGAGTTCGACACAAAATTGAAGAGTACAGGTGAGTGAGTGAATAGAGTGTGGAGCGAGTACAGTCATCATATTATTCATCATTAGAATTCGTAGAGAATTGAGAGCAATGGATTTGAAAGAGAGAGTGTGGCCGGTGACAAATGTTATTTACCAACAGAAACGTCAAGGAAAATAAAAGGGTTTGGCTATGGACAGGAAAACAAGTTCCAGTCTCTCGTCTAGTTTCTGATTTTTTGAAGCAAAGGGAAAGGAACTTGGTTACTCATACTTCACTTACACTTCCCTCGGCACAGGATGAATTATAAAATTACGCACATAAAATATCTGCAGGTTTCTATTGTGCATCCTATAGTAAACGTGCTCAGATTTTATTTGAACAATAGTACAAGAAGTGGAAGGAAACCACACTGACAACATTGCATAGGAGAATTAAAAGTTTCCCAGTATGTGAAATAGTCCAGCCACTCCTGCACTTACTCAGTTATTAAGTTAAATCTGCTCTTTCTAAATAATTGTGATTGCATTGGGACTGCTAAAAGAGCGGATTTAATTACTCTATGCTAATTATACACTGGAAGTGGAAAACATATTAAGTAAGCCAAGTGGAGTAAATAGTTGATACTACCTTGAACTTAAAACAGAATTTTACTCACATTGCTATTATGAATCCTAATAGGACATTCCTCTTGTGCCGGGCAACTCTGTGCTATTATAAATTCATGTATGTGTGACTGTGTGTGAGTAAATAAGGATAGTAAGTGCTTGCCTACTAAATACTACGTGAGTAAATGTTTCTTTTGGCTCGTTCCTTTTTTGCCTCGACCAAACATGCTCAGACACACAGTGCAAAAGTGAGTTGCTCTTGTTTCTCACATGCCAGGTCAGGACAAGTGTCAGTTTCGGCTATTAACGCATTATTAAACGAAAAATCTCCAACAGAAATATTCCAGAGTAACAGTCGTGGAATAGAGAGGAGGTGAACTTTTACAAATATTCAATTGACTCTCCTGCTAGCCAGATGCACACGGCACGTCGTGAAAAATGTATAATGCGTACTTACGTAGGAACACACTTAAAAAATACAGACATCCACATGATATGCATAAAATGAGTAGCTCCAGTCCACTCTCCTCACATACGCAGTCTTCACAATAGAAAATCCACTCTATCTAGCAACTTTTACCATAAGATTACATTAGCGGACTGTTCCGATTCCGAAGAAACACGTACTACTTGGCTTGGTGGCTGAGAAGAGGCAGTTAGGAGATAGCAGCCACTAAATAGCAACTAACTACATGAGCAGAAGAACAGCGAACGCATGCAACCATGAAATCCTAACACCGTCATCCTCAATTCGCATAATTATTATAGCTATGCAAAAGACAATCTGTTGTGCCTGTTCTACGGATCTATTAGGTACCTAAGTACCTCTATTATATAATATGCTTACATCTTAGAGAATCCAAGGGGCTTTTCATCAGAATCACATCAGGCTGATAAAGGAGTAGCGTTAATGTAATGTTATGTTGTCAAGATATCATTTGAGATGTTATGTTGTAGCAAGTACGTTCAGTTGCTTGTATCTGTGCAGACATTTATTCCATTCTTAATATTACATATTTTACAAAGGTTTTATTCCACTCGCCTACATGTGGAGAAATCCCGTGTTCCAACTGACAATTAACAAGATACAGTCTAAACAGACACAATCATAGCAAGGATCGTGTAACCTTTAAATGATTTGGAATATATTTTAGCATTTCTTCAGGCTACAATCTATTCTCTCTATACATAACTTAGTTCAATATATTATATTTTAATAGCTATATAGCCATAGAGTTGTACCTATACATAATTACTGGGAGACGACATGCGATCAAAACTTTGTTAAAATACAGCAAAGACAATCATAACACAGGGCGGGTAAAATGCTGACTAAGAGAAATAAAATGACAGGAAAAGTTTATGCTTAGCTGCACTCTATAATATTATCATACTTATAGAAATAGTTAAGAATACAATCATAATTTCTGGTTTCGCCAGCTAATATTCAACGTTGTGGCCGAAAAGTGAAAAAGAGCCATGTAATGAACACGCAAAAGTTATTATCTAAAAGACAAAACATGTAGTATCATGCTATTAGTCTATTAGACGATCACACATGCAGGTTAAAATGGTGTGTAATGTAAAACTGAGTAAATATTGTAGGGATAATGAAACGAAGCTAGGATGCTCCGTAAAAATCTATAGTAAAATAGTCAAGTGAAGTGAGGAGACGTTCGTTGGTACTAGCACTTTATTATTCTACACATGGTGAGTGAGTCGAATGAAAAGACGACGAGTGCAAGGAACAACAAGGCAAGGCAACGGTTTGAGTTTGATGAAAAACTGGAACAACCAGAAGTGCAGCCCTAGTCAGGCAGGACAGGAGAAGAGCAAGAAGAGGTAATAAGGCTTGGCCAGGATTTTTCTGTGTGACGATGAGCATTTCTGTTGATCAGCATAAGAGAAGGCTAATGCTATGCTAAACAGAGCAAAAGCAAAGCCAAGGCTGCATGATATATCCGTTTATCTGAATCTCATTTGCATAGCACTTGGCTTTACTGACTGACTGGCCGTTTGTGACTAGTCAGAACTAAAACACATGTATGTGTACATACAATAGATGCTCCATATGAATATTTAAGGAAAAACTCACTATCTGTTTGTGCATGTAAGATGTAGTAGGTACAGATGACTTTTTAATTACCCACACAACATTATTTACATCTAAACAAGTTCATATTACACGTTTCGAGTTTATTACCGAGATGAAAAGCTGTGCATTGGAGCGGAATACTACTATTACCTATAACAACTAATTTTAAAATCCATTCCTACTGTCTCCAACAGAGAATTGTCCATTTAGCCTTAGATAAACGTTACAAAGTGTGTAGAAATCTAAAGCTAACGTTCAGTGTTACATTTCCAATGTTGTCTATAGGAGAACCTTATTTGTTGGGATGTTATAATTTATGTCGGAAAAAAAGACGGTCACAAGAAATGCATAGGAAGAGTTGAAGGAGGCAAGGACAGATTATTTTTTAACGTCCTTAGCATGAAATAGAATCTAGAAATTGTATTGGAAGGAATGAACCACCTAGCCCAGATAGGTTAAATGCATGTGATGTTATAGACAACAAAACAGCGTCCATAAAATAAACACTCTTGTGCATAGGAGGATCATATCGCATCATTCCATCTCTCAGTCACTAAATAGGAAAGTACAGAGTAGAGGATACTAATGCACCGAGTAAAGTGTAGCTATTACCTATGTGTGTCTGACTAAATGGGTAGCTATGTTATGTTCTGTTAAAAAGAAGTACTACAAAGTATGCATATACATGGATGTATTATATTGGAGCAACCACCAAGAAGAAATTCATAAAGGAAAGGAGAGAAGAAGGGTTGCCCTCTGAATTTCATTGCATTTGCTTTAACAAAGCTTGCTAAAGGTTTGCTTAAAGCTCAGTTTCAGTCTTCCTTCATTGAATGCCACTCTTGAGTTTCGTTGCCTCTCTTTCTCGTCGCTCTCCTCCACTCTCTTCTCGACTCATAATAGTTATTGGAAGTCTCTGGCTATATTACATAAAGTATATTTCTCTTTTTTTTCACTTTTTTGTTCGTGTTTTGTATATCGCTTTGTAAATGGGTACTGTAGGGCTGTGGAATAGGTAGATAACTACATAATATGAAATGCTAAGAGCTACATTTTCCTAGTGTCGCTCCTGAATATGGTGAATGACTCAAGGAGCTGATTTTAAGAACATAGTAAACTCCGTTCCTTATAACAAATATATACTTAAGTAAAACATATATACTTATGTGTCTATAATAATATATAAGAGATATAGTTGGCGGGGAGAGGGTAGTGCTGGGAAATACATGTTTTTATATAGAGAAGCACGAAAGGAACGTTTGTTTTTCTCTATGTCCCACTCACTACACACACAGTCGAGTCGACAATGAGTAAGTTATAGAGATTGTGTGGCACTGTGTAAGTTAGTCTGTGAGCAGAGTTTGGAGCGAACAGACGGGGATAGAATTCTCTTCTCCCCCAACCAAAACTGACAGTCAACAGACGAGAGTGGATTCAAAGAGAACATTTCATTCCTTCCTTCCCCCACCAAATCCAATGGCTCCTGTGTAAATTGTGCCTTCACCCAAAGTGTTTTCGCTGGATATTTTCGACAGTGTCTCAATTCCTATTTACTAATAAAATTATTCCCGAAAACGACTTCTTCCCAACTAAATTACATTCACTAATTAAATTTATTGCTGCCTTGCGAAGCAAATTAAGTTACACAATCTAAACTATTTATTTTCGAAGAGGATTCATGGAAGATAGTAAACTAAGACACGGGAACATAGATATTTCTAATCACGATTCATAAACTCATTCGGTGTATAAGTGCAATGTTGTTGTAGAAAAGTGAAACAAATACGAGCTTCAGTTATTATGATGAAGTTATTAAGAAAAAGTACCTAAAGAATCAAGCAAAGCATGGAATGACACACACATGGAATAATATCGTGAAACTTTATATCAGAACACACTACAATCGACTTAGAAAAATAAAAAAGTGATTCTGATCCTTCTGCACGAAGCAATGCATGTTGGATGAATATATTACAAAAAGTATTTATAAGCACAACAGGTGTTGCTCACCATTCATCCCCATCCCATATAACATTAACATACAGATATAATAGACTAGGAATCTTCAGAGATCTTCCCTTCTCTATAACACTTGGCTCATTCCATCATTCTTGAGAATTATATTCAACCGAAATAACTGAGTGCTAAGTAATATAACTACTCTATCTTGTTGAACATATGAAACATTGCATTTAACACTCTTCTCAAGAAGTCATGCTACAAGTGAAGTGGGGAATGCATTGCATGCAACACACATCTTTAAATTCTGATCACTAAACTAATAAATGTGTTTTAGTGAGCAGAATAACCTAATGACACAAAAAGACGTTGCATCTGTTTAACATTGCACTCTGCCATTTAAATATAGCATGTGAACTTTAGATCCTGTCTAAATAAAGACCATAAGTACAAATTATACATTTGTAACTAAAAAAAAGTATTAGCACATCTAATATTTTTATCTAAAATCTGACAGTGTTAAAGACAACGTTTTCTTGTTAGAGTATTATTTTCATTTTAAAACCTAGCAGACAGGTATACTGTGTCTCTATAATTATCTCAAGACAAAAGAAATACAGCGGCACATGGCAAGTGACATCATTACGAACAGTAAAATTACTGTAGAGCTGGCAGTTGATATTGTAACAGAGCCAACTTTGAATTACAGGTTTCGTCTACCAATTAGTTTTAAATAAATAATGAGGCAGTCACTAGCAAAACGCAAAGATCAAGAATTTCTTCTCTGTAAGTTCGTCAAGAATTTCGTCGTAACCTAACACAATTAGTGACAAATGTCAGTTAGCTAATGCCATTGCACATGCACACGCACCGGACTCATCATTTTCTTCGGAAATGACGAAGATCTTAGTGAGGACATAACACACTTCTCATGAATAAGGATTTTTTAAAAACAAAAGTTGAAATGCAAAGAGACAAATATGATTTTTTCGAGTTCTTCTACAAGTAATACATGAAATAATAACGAAGACAATAATTATGAATTTCGAGACTGAAAATGTACATGAAGAAAAAATAACAACATTGTTCAAGTGTAACAGGGAAGAGGATATCTTGTGGCTCTGTACATGAGAAGTGAACTAATAAAACTTTATCTGATCCCGATAACTCTTCTAGAGTCACAGAAGTAAAAGAGTACGAGAAAACATAGTAGGAGCATTGTTTTCTTAAGAAAGGCTAAGTTGTAGGAGGCAGAAGTAGGCAATGGAAAAATTACGTCCTGAAAAGGAGAAACATTGCTTGGATTCAAATAATGCTAATTACACAGTAGGATTAGAACGTCATCCGTTCAAGAAAATTGTGCTTTCGTTTTTATTGTTATTATTGTTACAGTCGTTAATACCGTAAATCAGTCATATTTATGTATGTAGAATAGCGTCTGTAAAATGAGTATTAGTACAGAGTTGGAAATGGAGAAGGATTTGAGGAAAGCCTTGTTTAGAGCTTGATTTCCTTTCGTGTTGTTATTTGTGAGTGCGTGTGAATTGAAAAGAGACTGCAGATTTGTTTAGAAGTGACCAAGATCAGAACCACAGAAAATTAGTCAAAATGACTTCTCTGCGGTCTCACTCTACCATTTTCCCACTCCAACTCACAGTGGGACTCCTCACTGAAATTCTCAGCCTTGGAATTATCATTGTCTTTCTGTGTCTGTCGACTTCTGGAGCAAGTGCAGCAGCAACGCAAGGAAATCCAAAGCTTCACACTTCAAACCAACTCAGAAATAAAATTAGCTGGACGATCTCTAAAAGATCTTGCTCTGAAGAGCAGCCTGGGTGTCACTGCAACAAAAATTCCCGAGCCCGAGGCAAAGCTCCGATTAGCATCACATGTCGGTGTGATGATGTCAATCAGGTTAGTCTTACTCTCCCTAATCTCTCTAACGAACTTAAAACGCATTTTTAGAGTCAACACTTGAAGTCTTCTTCGTACATTTGCCATTTCTATTTCGCTGAATTCAATTCAACGCCAAATATCTAACCAAACTGCTAAAACCAAACCACAGAACATTTCCATTATCATTATTCCTAGCATTATTTGCTACTTAATTCTAATATCCTTTTACCATAATTCTTGAACATTCATAAAAATACGTCTGAAAGCAAGCCAAATCACTATCATCTTCCCCATTTTCAAGAACATATTAAAACCATCACAATCCCAAGCAACAAATGATCCATTAGTTCTGCTTTCCTTTCTATTCAGCCTCAACGCAACTTATGCATTCATTTCTGAAATGGAAATGTGGTTTTTGCGAGAAGCTCTAAATTAGTTCCTCTATTGAATTATCGCAAATGAGTGAGCATCATGACTCTTGCATAAAGGAAAAAGAGATTGAAGATTGGATTCTTTATTAGCTAAACAATATCCAATAATCCTTTAGATATATCCAGTAGGTACACGCCTAACTACATACTTATTAGCCATACGTACTTATTTATTAGCTCCTCTATAATTCTCTCTCATTCCGTGATATTTTTTAGAGTTTAGAATGTTTTGGCAAAGCAAAACCATGGCAGGATCCTACACAAACTACTCCCTAGTATATCATTATTATAATATATGTAATTACAAAATAATATCATTCCTAATTCCATTCTACACAGTTGAGAATTGATCCAAATCGCTCATTTCTCCAATCATATGATAAGAATATCCTTATCAACAACTTACATAAAATAAAGTAGGACGAAAAATCATTTGTGTAGGTAAAAAAGACAAACTACTGAACAAATAATACAAGTAGAAATTTAGCCAGCAACAATAAGTTATTGCCATTATGGTAGCTTCTCGAAATAAAAGGATACAACAATAGTCAGTAATGCTCTTTGACAGATTTGGAATGAATAGTTCCTTTAATCTTATCTTTGAGTTAATAATACGTTAATAATATTAAGCTAAGCCAAATGTCAGAGGCTAATGCCATCTTCCTATCTCTACACAATATGCTCACCTAGTCTCTTACGTATTCTATAACTTATGTATTGTCCTTTTCAATGACATGTAACTCGAAAAGGTTTCTTTACGAGTCAAACTTCGTATTCTTGATCCAGCTGGTTTTAGAATAGAGTTCAAGAGAATCACTCACTCAGATTCATTGAGAGAAACAGTTCTCATGTAACTACATATTTATACAAGAGTTGGAGTTGGAGCTCTTGAGAAGAATTTATGTATTTAGAGTCAGTCATGATGGTTTGATTGGTCGGAGTGGTTTTGTCGGTGTACAGATCTCCTCCTGCTTTGCCTCTCTCTCCCAAAACTTTTTTGTCCTCGGAAGAAATGTTCATTCTCATGGCATCTCTCTCTCTCTCTCTCTCTCTCCCTCTGTCTATCTCCATCTCCACCGTTCATTTCGGTTTTCCTTGCATTTCTGCCTTTTCCTCTCCTCTCAATTTTCTCTTGTAGTAAACAGCAGTGCGAGGAGGAGTTGGAGATGAATAGAAGTTGGAGACATTACAAGGCACTTGACTAGCGAGGCAAAGATAGTTACTTTAGTAGTGCATATCACTTGCCCGGTTCCCTATTCAGAGCTAATAGGAGACAATGGATATTCCTATAGGATTTCCTCCTCCACTATGTATGATCTTAAGTTCACAGTCCAATCCTCCTCCTCCTCAAGATTCCTTCTTTATCAGCCTACTTGTCTTTCTTGTCTCGTTTTTATTTTCTGTCTGATGTATCCCTATGCCCTTCTTTCTCTATTCCTTCGGATAACTTTAATCCCATACGCATTTCCTTCACTATGCACACAACTCAGAAATAGCCATACATAGCTAGGTAGCGCAGGGCATCTACACATCACCTCATAATATGCATGCATATAGCTACTTCGCTACACAAATACATACGTTCATACTTACAGAACTTGTAAATAAGGTATCTTTTGAAAATTAAGGGGAGAAACGGCGCTGTCTTTGCTTCTCACTCTACTCTGGATTGTCTGGATAGGAAACTAAGACGTTCGCTTTCCTCTTTTTCACTACCTACCATCAATTTCTATTCCGTATGACTGTAGTGAGTAGTGTGTTTCAGTGGCATGTTGTGTACTTTAGTTACACTTGTTGGGATTTGTGTTTCCATGAATGTTTTCTGGGGCCTAGACCTTTTCCCAATTTACTTGCTCCTTCTCAACAGATATAAATACAGATTGAAGCTCTAAGGGAGTGGCCTCCTTTAATTTTGTTAAACCAAATACAAGTACAACGATAAAGAGGAACGTAACTACTATCTTTCCACACACAAAGCCAATAAAACCTTGTGCACTTTACATAAGTATCTATTTTGGATATCTGTAAACCATCTTAGAGCCATTCCTACCGACTTATAGCTATAGTGTTTTAAAAGGAACTCACACTTGCGAGACTGCGTTATTAGGAGCAATCACACTTCGCCTTTTTCATTTATCTATCCCCATTGACAAGCAGTGTTCAGAAAGCACATATTATTATCTATTTATGCACACTATAGCATGACCCTTGAAGTAGGAGCTTATACTCAGGTATTTGTCACACTGTATATAGAGAGAGCAATAATGGCTCTACTATCCTCGTTCAACATTAAGCAAATAGTAACTGCTGCTATCACTATTAGTATTAGCATTATTTACACTATCTGTAGCTGTAGATTATCTTGGATTATGCTCATAGTTCAGAAAGCTAACATGAAAACTGCTCCTTGCACAGCAGCATATCCGTCTATTTGTATTTCCCATCTTATCCTTTTCAGACAATCTATCCTAGCTACGGAATTCTATTTCTTTCACTCACAATCACTTCTCACTTCTCCATTCTGTCCGCGAACGTCTATCCTTAGACTGAGAAATATTCCACGTAGCATACTTACAAATGGGATCTCCTCCAAAATCTTGCCTCAATGTCAACCTTGTATGTGTAGTTTCACGTACTATTTACATCTTCACTCTATCATTCATTACTGTTCAATTTAACCCAAGAAACGAATTTTGTCATGTCTGAATACCAAATCCTAACCTCTTTATTCCTTTCTGCCCTCACAATATACTGGGTTAAGCTCATTAAAAAAGGCTTAGTGCTAATGCCCTATTAATTGCAAAATCATTGACAAAGAAACGAACATAAATATCTACTTACACAATAATGTGAACCGAAATAACCGCTTTTTGACTAAATATCAAAGAGATACCATCACTATTCATATTTCTAAGATTACACAACCATTTAATAATAAGCAAATGACATTATAATTATGAGACATTGGGAAATACAAAATCTTTTGTTTCGCATTTTGTTATTATGTCTTTGGTAATATTTTCCTCTGGAAAAGCTTTTACTTAGAAATCCAAAACATCTAACTACAACCTTGCGACAAGTACATTTCTATGTGAGTCAGAAGCCGAATCCAATAAAATTAGAAACTGAGCCCTTTGTTCTGAAGCCGAGACAAAAGACATTCTGAATCAGTCATTCACTTTCACAATCAGATATTTGTGCAAATTATTTTAGCACACTACTGTGCTTTTATTGTAATTGTACATCTCTGCCATATGCAATGTCGCAATGTAATACAAATAGCAGCTGTAATTCTTGTACAACTGCCAATATGTGACTTGACAAAAATGTACGATTGCATATTGCTATTGTAACAGACAGGCACATCCTATGACGTATACATACTAAAATTTTCATTTCATTTCTATTATTCAGAAATGATTGCATTTAAACAAATATATTTAAGACATAGGTAATATGTGGGTTTAGCATACGTACATGTTCATATAGAAATTGAATTTACATAGTCATGCTAGCTTTTATTCCGAGAAAAACTAATTAATTGTATTGATTAGATCGTACTGAAATACATACATAGCCAATTAGGAAGTATTAGGAGTATCAATTCCGTCAGTACACACAATCACACAACCGATAAATTAAACAGCTAAAGGTCCATGTCAGATGTCAATTTAAAATTGTTATTGCATTAAGCCATTAGTAACTTGATTTTCTTTCACCTTCTAGTAATTTATTTCCAAGCTAATTTTTTATTCTATGGTAGCATTGGTCCTAACTTATGGCTAGTTACACTGATAAAAGACTTTTACCATCGAATTTCAAAATGGAAGATTCCATGATTAAGCATCATGTATAGGTATTGACTCAGGAGTTACAAAACCTAATTATGTAAGTCTATCTGAATGTAATTATAGATAGGTAAACGAGGGAATGTGTATTATAATTAAAGAGGAGAGTCGTGCATATAAATCAGGTTGATATCTGTTGCTACGAACTGTTGTGAGGATGAAGCTGTCCAAGTTGAATTTTGTCCTATTGTAGTGATTTCGCAGAGCTAACTGAGTCTAGTGCTATCAATATCAAATGGCGTAAGGAAACCGTAAAGCAGTTGGATTGGCAATGTATAACTGATCTGTTGCATGACTCGTGGCCCCGTCTCGAATCTAAACAAGGAAAGAGGAGAATCCGGAGATATTTAGTTTACTTTGTCATTTATCCTAATTTGGCGTGACTGTGACTTTGATGTGATCTAATGTCATTCGTATATTATAATGGCTTCAGAATGTGCAAAACAAAGCTAAGGTGCAAGTCTAGGGAGTAGATGTACATTGCATTGTCATAGCTGGTGGCGTCCTCAATATTTTATGTAGACACATAAAACAAGAAGTTCATATTGTTCCCAAACCTCGTTCACATCAGACTTGGGCACAGTCAGTTATTCACTATTGATTTTATTCGAAAGTGTCCTAGGATTGGAATTTAAAGGAATTTTCCATGTTGTCGTGTTGATGGGAATTTTGGTGTGCCTCTTGGCATATCAACATTAAAATGGTAAACACCTTGTTTAGGCATTTACAAGAGAGAAGTAGGAATCTAGCATCGTTTTTGAATGACTAAAGGAATGTGACTGGGAGAGAATCACTGTGTGTCGTTTTGAGCTATTTATAGAGTGTACGTGTAAACAAGTGGGTTAGTTCTGCCTGGACTATGGAATGATGTGCAGTAGAAATGGTCGCATTGATTGCTAAGTGTAGGAAGAAGTGTTTAGTGCGGCGGTAATAGTGGAGTAGTGCTGTAGATTTTATTGTTAGAGGTCCATTGGCTAATTCTCAGTGTGTTTCCCCCTCACTGCCATTTAATTCGAGGAAGCGATGCGTAGAGTGTAATAAATCCAACAATCCACAATTAGGATGAAAAGGGACTTATAGGGAAGACTGTTGATTGTAGCGGCAGTATTTTCGTCCTATAGCGTGAACGAGAGATGAAAGGAGTTGAGATGACAGGAAGTGGGATTCTGTGAGCTATAGCGGAATATTATGGCCCTAAAGCACTTTAAGTACTCTACTAGCCGCCATTTAGCATCCATGTAACTATTTTATATTTAGAAATCTCTTCTTTATAGCTAGGTAATAATATTATTTGCTATTGCGAGTATTTATACAATCCTATACCTAAGAGAGTACGTAGGTATGTATATTTGTAGTAGTCGTGAGTACATACGCAATAGTCGTGTAGGGATTTTACAGGACTGACAAAATGAGACCACGAGGGTTGGTTATGTTGGTTTGACTTAACGTTGACATTAACTTCACAGTAGGTCCATCATTAAATCTCATATATGATGTGCATACTCGTGCATACTCGTCCATCTCAGATGAGACGAGACTCACTTGACTCCTTCGCACTTCAAATTCCTCACACTCTGCTCTTCCCAACCCCTACCCGACATATACTACTCTGTCTAGTATAGCTATCTGGATATTTATGCTGTAAAACGTACGAGTAAAATAAAATCTAGCACTTACTCGAAAGTGAAGTAGAAATCCAAAAGCCTGTTTCTCATTGATGTAAGGAAAGGAATGGTTGGAGGAAACGCTAATAAAAAAACTATTTTCGACGATTGCTATTTAAATAGAGAGAATGAGCTGTTGAATGCTTATTTTCAAAGTGCAATGTGCTATATATTCACTCTTCCGACTATAAAATATTGTATAAGAAAGAGAGAGAAACTATTATAGAAAACAGTAAACTCTTAGCGTACCAGCTCTGCGTTTGTAAGGACTCAGTTATAGATGAAAGTAATAATAAATGAAGCAAAATATAAATAAATATTTATTCACTGCACAACATAAAAGCAGATCAGATTCACTTGGTTTACTTTGGCATACAGAGCATCTGTCATGAATAGAATTAGAATAAGAGAGCATAGAGTTGTCGTCAGACAAGCGGAATAGCTCCCTTTTCCTCCACTAACCAAATAATTCCCATAAAGAAACACGAAATGACAACAAGGCTGTGCATGATGTTAACAACTCATTTTGCTAGGCTAAATATGCGCAGA
>JAAAYG020010026.1:0-19256 GCA_009936455.2 Tomocerus minor | reverse complement strand
AAGGTGTTTCGATTTTCGATGTGCCGTTTTGTGGACTGTCTCCTTTGGACAGAGTCTAGAACCACGGGTAGTCCTAAAGTCCTAATGGGGAACTCTCCTTGTTTGGCATGAAGCCAAACATTCATCTTTTCTGACGACACTATTTATTTCCCAATCCACTGACATTCCAGAATATATCCTAGCTCGCTTTCTTACCCAAAACAGTGTTGTAGATAAGAAGCTGTAGAATTAAAATACAATCCAGATTACATATTTTGTCTTATTTTTTTGCAGCTGGAACCCATATTCAATCATGTAGCGCAAGCCCTTCATGATACACCCATTCGAGTAGGTCGGGTTGATTGCACCAGGTTTCCTAGTGTAGCAACGGAATTTCAAATCAGTGGATTTCCAACAATAATGTTGTAAGTGCTGTTTACAACCTTATAAATTGTAACAATTGTATTTAAATACTATGAATATATGTTCACCTGTAAAATGTTTCTCTGTCTTTAATAACTTTTAGTTTACGAGGAAACACTAAGCATGTATTCCGGGGAGATCGTACTAGCGAAGACATAGTTAAGTATGCCAAGAGGATGGCTAGCCCTGCAGTAAAAGAAAAGAGAGACTTTAGAGATGTTTTAGAAACACACGAGTTCATGTTTGGTTACGTTGGAGAACCAAATGGCATGCTTTGGGTACATTTCGTAGTTTAAATACGCTTAGAACTACATTTTAATTTAATGATTAAAGAACACTAGTTAATTTTTCACGGAGTATGGCAAGACAAAAGGTTTTAATGACGAAATATTTTACTTATAGGATTCATTTAATAAAACTGCGTTAGAGTATCAGCCACATTGTGACTTTTTCTCATTTGCTGCACACGAAGTTCCCGAAGATTTTATCAGAGACGTAATAAGTCTATTATTTAACTTATTTACCGAAAAAGCTGGAGAAATAGATTTGATATTGGTACTAATTAATTTGTGATTTCAGAAAGATGTTCCACAAATATTCGTTCATAAGGAGAATCAAGAGTTCTTTTTTCATCCGCCTTCTACAAATGACGATGAAGAGAGTAACTCTACACAAGCTTTAATAGATTGGGTTGTTCGAGAGAGATTTCCAACGTTTGTCAAGGTCACTCGGTTTAATTTCCAACATCTCTTGGCCACAAAAAAGTATCTTGTTATGGCAGTTTTGGAAGAAGACAAGTTGGGCAGAATTACACAAGAAATGTCAGAGTAAGGCGATAAAGATGTTAATATATTGAAAGATAACCTATGAACGGTTCAGATTATTCTAATTAATCACCATAAATGCCTTTACTGATGTACTTTCTGTTTAATGTTAACAAGGTTCAAAGACATGATTGAATCAGTTATTAGGCAGAAGAAGGACAAGTACCATGAGTAAGTGCAAGTACAAATATGTAACTTGAAGAGTACAGAGCAGTAGAGTATTGTGCAAGTCTTTAATTGCAGATTATAATTTTTGTTGTATGCTGTAAGGTTGTTTCAATTTGGTTGGGTGGGATCTCCTGACTTAGCGAATTCTGTGGCCATGTCAAATCTTGCAATTCCATCTCTATTGGTCATCAACTCCACTTCTTTCCACCACCATATACCAAATGAGGAGCCGACAAAGCTTACAACTGAAGCAGTTGTAGATTTTTTAGAACAGCTGCTGAATCAGTCGGCAGTTGTAAGTTATTATTATATTACATGAGTGTGAAATGTTTATATTTAATAAGTAGTACATCACATATTGGTTTGAGATTAATAACATACCTGTTTGATTTCTTCAGGCTTATGGTGGTAATTCGTTAGGAGTACGAATGTATCGAACTTACTATGAGGCAAAGACTTCTCTTATAGATATGTGGGCTGGAAATCCCATTTTAACAACAGTTCTGTTCGGACTACCATTAGGATTTCTCAGTCTTATATTCTACTCTATATGCTGTGCAGATATTATGGATGCACCCGAGGATGATGGTATGTTAAAACTTCCCCCTTCTGCCTTGCAATTTTCTGTGCCAAATGTGTTGTGGTACATCATTTTAATTATTTTTGACAGATTTGCCACATGAGAAGAAAGAGTAAATTGTCACATGCGATATGCTTATCTTCTCTGTCATCAAGTACATAACGTGCAAAATTCATCTGAAGTCAATCATATATTACAACCATTCTAGTCTTACGAAACTGAAGGTCACAAGGCGATAAATGATGTTACATAGTGGATTTTATAATCTGATGTTTCTCACGATCCGAATCTATCTCTAGTATAGAAAATTATGAATTAGTACCTTTTTCTATATGTTTTGAATATTATTTTACCAGACATGGATCTGTATAACGTAATTCCTGTTCATTGTTCCAGTTCGTAGTTTCAATTAATTTATTATGTACATATATGAATTTTCTAGAATACATAACGAAGAAACCTACACAAAATGAGCTTTGGATCATTATTGTTGACTATTTTTCATCTGTGGATATGGGAATGATTGTTTTAGTGGGTAACGAGTAGGGATTCTTTGATAAAGTTATTATTTATTGGTTGCACTCAGTTATAGCGTATATATCACTAAGAATAAGTAGAGATGTAATTGTGTGATGCAGCGTCAATCGGCGGGCCAGTTCATGGTTCAGCTATTTTCATGTGTGCATATTATAAATTATGACATAACATGATCACATCTCTCTACTATTTAGCATACATAAAAGAAAGTATCTCTGACCAATTATTGCTTACAATATAACATACATAGTTGCTTGCGTGGACATCTCCTTTTAATTGTTTAACCTTGTTTCCAGTATTAATAGATAATACAGATGTAGTGTATCAATATGTAAGCTGTGAACTAACTTAAATGTATACTAAATGTTATCATTAGCTATTCACAATCAAAATCTCATCCAGCTAATGAGGCCAAAATTAAGCTAACAGTATTGAAATTGTTATTCTATGTATGGTTACTTCATACAAGCGTATTCAAACATTTTAAAAAGAATATTATGATTTACCCTACATAATCTCATCTTCAGTCTATTAAATAAATCATTTACGAGACTTATCTACGATGAGATTTTTGAACTTAATTACATTTAGCCGATTGTCATTGTATTCTATTCAGTATCCAGCATATTATTATAATATAACGAAATGTTATTGTATACCTATATAGTGCATTCTTTCTACATCTCTGACTTTTTAGTAAAGAATTAACTATGTAGTTATGTGTGCATTTTGATTTATACACTGCACTGAAAATAACTCATCTTATAGTGTAAGTAACGGTAATTCATGTATGTATGTACATTTACTTATGTCGTTATTACATGAGTTATTGTAAATATAATAATATAATAATTGTAAATGTACTCTAACAAAGACGTATGATTAGTATGTACATCTAGAAAATCTAGATTATTTATTTATAATAGTGTTTAGATATGACTGCTATAATAATATTATGACAAACATTTATTATATTGAACTGTACATTATGTAAGTTGCATCTTGTAACAACTTTTGACTAAAACAGACTTGTTACAATATATTCCTAACATTAAATTTACTATTTACATGATGATTTCAATATTGAATACGCTAAAGAGGTACATAACGTTGCCGTTTTCTCACAAACTCCATCAGTCTTCGGAAGCTCAATTATTGCAACACATTTCGAAACCATTTTTTTAAGTCAACAATTTTCGATGGATTTAACTCTGCGCGTCATTTCCAAATTGTGGAGTAAAAATGTAACGCGAGACAAATAGAGTGCGTTATATGGGATTCTCCTAACAGGAATAGATTTATCGTTTGAAAAATATACATCTTTTTTGCGTTGATTAGATTAGATCATGTCGTCTAAATTTTAAATGCTCTTCTCAACTCGAAAAAGTAAAGTCTTATGTATTTCAAATATTTCAACGAATCAACTTCGTTCTAAGTGTGTTGAGCCTTCATTGCGACTCGAAATTAATGTCATACAGTATTCCTCAATTCAAAGAAAACTATTCGCGAACAAACTTTCGGAACTGTTTTCTATAATATACGTACTTTGGGGCTTTGTGTGCTTCATCTTTTTAAATGATGCTGATATAATTACATTGTACGTGTTGCATTTTTTACCTGTTTCTTGAAAATTCTGTTTTTGATAAATATATTTATTTTTCAAATATAGGTTTCTATCAATTCTATCATTCTTTTTTGAATAGTATCGTATGGCACGTGCGTTGCATATTATGAACTATGTACTTTCGCAGATCTCAGAAACCTGATTTCTAGCCTTGTTTCCTTTCTGTCGCTGTAGGTAATTATTATATGTACCTGAATTTTCTATTGGCGAAGAACAGGTATCGTTACTATTGCCCTGCTCTGTATTGTCTACACGCTTCAGATCAGTGCAATCAAAAGTATAATTTCTCATTTTTTATAAGAATCTGGTTACATCCACATGTGATTAATCCATGGGTCTTCCATGCTAGGATTCATTGCGTGAAGGTCGAATAGATTCTGCTGAGTCTGTGTGGAGGCAGGCACACAATGGAAAACGTAATTCCTCCCAGCGTTGTTATCCCAGAACTGCTGACCTTGACAATGAAATCTGCATGCAAATGTGAGACGACCTCCTATTTCTATAGACTGGGGTGATAGCGGCATTGAAAATTCAAATCGGTCTGAAAATCCATCGCAAGATCCGTTAACGTAATTGGTCTAGAATAGAGAGGAAATTTATGTCCATTAGTTTCTCCATTACATGCTACCCCGAAGGGATATAATTATTAACGCTCCGTGGATCACAGAGTTAGCAATTATCCAAACAGAAATGATCGATTTAAAAAAGGATGGATAATTGTATATCAGTGAAAGGGAAGTCATTTATTTTCATACATACCTGTATTTCTGTAAACGTTCTCCATTCATCGTAAGTAAAGCGAACGTAGACTGATTTGTGGAAGTCCATATTCATTACTCTTACAGTTCCTTTAATTGTAAAACAGTCCCCGAGAAAAGCGTTTTCCAGCAGAACCTAAAAGATTCCAGCAAAATAGCATTGAGTATTGTGTCTCGAAATAGATTTACGACCTTTTAAGAATTGCAACAGTACTGCGTGATGAGCTAATGTTTCTTTAGGAATGCTTGACAAAACTTAAAGATATCGAATGCTTTATTGGAGCTAGTCAGCAAAAGTTTATTATTATAGCCTTGTTTATTACTTTTTGGTCTCTGATTCTGTCAAAGAAGTCTGGCATAGAGACAGGCTGATGGAAGCTTGGTACTACTGTTTTATTGAACCCAGTAGAAGGTCGTTGGGTCAATGCTGCGTTGCTGGTTGAATTTAATTGATCCAATGCTCCATCCAAGTCTCTGTAATATAATGTTCCAATTGTTAGAATTAAATTGAATGTAACGAATGTTTAGTAAGTATCTATTTAAAACTAGTCTTACTAACTAATCCATGGGATGAACTAATAGATTGACTATTGAGTCTGTGTCTATTTGTTCGGGTTTCTTTAAGTTTCAATCCCACTGATAACTGATAAGCAAATGACCATTTGCTTATCAGGGTTTTGTAACAACTCATATGCACATCGTATTTATGTAACTAATTAAACTAATTATGGTGTAAGTAATAGCTTACTTAAAAGCAGATTTGGGAACATTTGGAATTTCATCTAAAAATGTGCGGACGTCAGCCAGATCCAGTCCTAAAACGTCTGCAAATCTGACAATCTTTTTGCGTCCTGGCGTTCCTGGGGGTGTTTTCCCTGTTTTGAGGGAGGAGCTCCTTCGAATCCTAGGTCTTTCATCGTCATCGTCACTACTAGGACTCAGGAGGGGTCTATCATGAAAAACGCTTAAAGAAGCAGTCTGGACATTAAGTCTCAGAGGGGATTTCGGTCTTTCACTCTCTACTTTCTGCTCTTCCACTTGTGGCTCAGATCTTTCGGAATTCGTGTTTTGTCCTTTGCTGGTATCATCATCATTAGTTGTCGAACTGCCATCTTTTTGTGAACTATTTCTTTCGTTTGATAGAGAGATAATTCGGAGGCTACTTAAAAGTTCATCCACTGTCTCATAAGGTTTGCATTGCTCGTAGTCTTTAATTTCTTTAGTTTCTGTAGGAGTAGTGTTAGCCTTTTCCTCAGGCCGGTGCTCCTGTAAGAATTCTTCTGAGACTTTGGGCGAAGAACAGCTTGATGATGAGGAAAATGAGGATTCAACATCATAGTACGTGCTGTCCGAGGTATCGCTGGTACAATCCCCGATATCAATACCATTTGTTAATTCTTCTTTCGGACATTCTTCTTCCGAAGTAGGAAATGCAAAGACAGAGAGAGAATCTAACGGAGTCCCGAAATCAGTGTCGTTTTGATATGCATCCGGACTTGTGCTGGCAGGGGATGAGAAAACACAACCTGATTCAAAGCCATAGTCCGAAGCAGCACCGTTCACTTGTTTTTTCGAACAATGTTGGCAATTTTGAGCTGGGCAAGTGCAGTCTTTGCAAAATAAGTCGTCACATGGGTTGATTACAGAATAGCAGCTCTCTGTCGGACTACCAGGGCTTCCAATATCGAAATCGAAACAAAAGTCGCTATCAGATATGGCACTTCCTTTGACTGCTGTGTTCGAACTATTTGATTCCCTATGATCACCCTCTCTGAGATTTTCACGACTCATTTGTGTTACAGATACTTGTCCCGGGAGCTCGTTATTATTATTGTGATACACACAGTGCTGAGGGTCTGTCTCCGATTCAGCTGTGACCTTTGTAGAACTTTTTTCGGAAGGACCAGTCCATGAGTAAGATTGAGCTACTGCACTAGGATCTAGCAACAAGGATTGCATAGGATCTTCTCCATTGTTACCTAATGTGGTTAATTTGAGCTGCAATTTCCTGGCAAAAGACTCGGCTCTGGTACGACAGCTAAACGACAGCAGTGAACCAAAATTACATGCAAGCGCAGTGGTAGCAGGTGTCGCCGTTTCAGGTCGCATTTCTAAAATACACATCAATAAAATTCATTTAGCAAATTGTCTTGCGCTGGTTATGTCTTCAATATGCACAAATCTATTTTCAATGCTCGAACTGAATAAAACTAGCAGAAAGACTAGTTATAACTAGGTGTGTCGTAGTAAATACACTCTTATCTCCGATATCCTACATATTTAAACTGGCATAACTCTTCCATATGTTTCTGTTCTGTGGACTCAACGAAAAACTAACTGGGAATCTTTCACATACTAATCTCCCTCGTCCAGATTCGCATGCTCTGGCAAAAACTGTTGAATTCTATTAAAAGAATTGGCATGCTACGATATTAGCATCTGATGAATGAAGAACATATTGCTCTTCAGCAGTCTTTCTGGCACTGTATATTAAGTTCATATTGTAAAATGGTTGCTATAAAACTGATATGATGGAGACGCATTTAAATTCCTCATAACCGAGCCTACTTATATATAGCAGAAAAAAATGAAATATTTATGTACCTGGAGAAGTAAATTGTTCTTGAGTTTGAACAGCCTGTTGTTGTAAGTCCATAATTTGTACTCTCAAGGCTGATGATAATGTAGGACGCTGTAACTCCAGATCCGTCTACTCGAAAAATCTAAATTAAGACACAAATTCAAGAATTACGCTTAGCCAATTAAATTCAGAACAAAAAAGGTACCTACTCCTTCAGCACCTGCCATTATTCCTCAGGAAGCTAAACCAACGGTTTTTGGGATTGTGTTCACTGTATTATGCTATATTGCTAACTAGCATCAGAAAAGGAGTTCTTTTCCTATATTAACTACTGTTATTAACACGTTTAGATTTAAATATCTTGACTTGAGTTTCTGACTCATATCTGTAGATTCCTACAGTAGACTTTAAACTGATCTAGAGTTCTGTAGACGGTTTTCTTCCACTAGTAGCTTAGCCAATGCCAAATTTTAATTCGAGTGGGATTATATTCTATATAGATAACTAATGTCTTTTGCAACAGAAACGCTGGCTCCAAGCCCAAACCCGAGTCTTCGGAAACAACGTGAATGTAGGCATCTAGGTCTACGATACGGCACGGTAAATAGACACAGAGAATAAGTTTCTTCCCTTTGTGTATAGACACTCGGAACGTTCATCTTTTAGCATAGTAACAAAATCATGCATGTCTGATTATTTTTAGTGACCTATAATGCTCTTCTTCTTAGATGTTAATGTTGTAGTGGAGACATTCAAATATCTAAACATTAGATTTGATTGAAAATTTTTGCTTGCTAAAGAGAAGGTCAGAGAACTTTGACATTTGTTCCTTCAGGAGAGAACATTGCATTGCGCACATACTTATAGATCGTCATAAGAAAAGTACTGCACAAGGCTAGAGGGAAAAGCGTGCAACAGCAGATTACTATTATTTACTTGGATTTATTGCTGTCACATGAACTATCTGTAAAATTGGTATTAATAAGTTTGCTACGTGTGTTTCTGTAAGGAAACTATATTTATTATAGTTGTTTCATTCCAGCATATGCCTAACACATTTCACCCATTCAAATGAATTAATTTCAGTAGCAGATTAGATATCATAGGGTCGAACAGGACAAAAAGTACAATAAAAATGAGACTACCATACATAATATATTGCATAATGTGAATGAATTTTGTATTTAGCTACTGTATAGGAAGATTTTAGACTGAGACAGATAATGAATCGAGCAGATTGATGAAAGTGTATCAATTATTTCGTTGAGCAGAAAACATTGAATTGTTCTGTTCGTTGTTGTTGAGTTGAAAAGGGGCATGAAGATAATCTTTGAAAAGATAAGTAGCTAGCTGCGCCCAGTAGTGTTACCCTGTCCTCTATCTTCATATTCAATAGAATAATAATATTCCAATAGTCATAATAGTCATAAATGACGACGTTCACTTATTCACTTCTATCAGTTTTACGATTGACGTAGAAAAAGGTTCAAGCAAAAGCTCTAATCGGATTCAACAGGCTGATGCACTGTACTGAATAAGTCACATCACCATACATGTTGAGTTGACAGTGGAAGAGGAAAGGTCATTAAAGAAAATTGTTTGCTAATGCAGAGGCAGTGCTGGAAAACAGATGCACAATATTATAATAAATAGCTTATTATTCTATTTGCTCATGCTGTAACCGACAGCCAGTAAGTTGTATAATGGAGTGTGGAACGATTTAAATCCAACATTCCAGAACAACACAAAAATGTATCTTCTGAATATCTGTTCTGTTCATCCATCCCCGAAATACATATAAGGTGCATCTTCGTTTCCCTTCAACCTCTTAAAATGTTAACCATATTGCCCTAAACCAGTGACATCAATGGAGTATTATCCATGTCCTTATTATGCTCTTCGTTTCTATAAATAATTAAAATGTCAGAACATCAATTTAGGCCATTCTTGTAGGGTTCCGTTTCTTTGGATCGCTTATATTCCCTTTCACAACCAAACTGTAAATAATACAGTTAGCTAATGACGCTCATGAGATTAAGGAAAGTATATTGAAAGGAGAATGAACGATTGTCTCCGGGAAGTCCATTCATTTATCAACGCGATATAGATATAACAGACCCTTACTCGTAAAAATTCTCAGAACTCTGTAATCAAGCAAGCGCTATGACATAAAAAACTGACTAGTATTTGTATGTAAGATAGTAATGGGTGTATCCTCAGTAATTAAATGAAACTTGGTCAAAATATTGCTGTAGCAAATATTTTTTATTACTTGAAGATAGATTGTAATAAGTATGGCTGTAGAATGTATGGATTAGTATACTACTACTACGACTACTACACACTTACACAGAAACAGAACTACTTATTCTAAATTAGTGTCAAAAATTAAATAGCTGCCCGCAATTAAGAATGTTGTTGGTAAACTTAAAATATAATTGTGATGATGACGATTTATTTACGTCCAGAGCCATTTAATTGGCAAAGTACGTAGAACGTACGTAACTTGTTTAGATGATTTGCCAAGTACTAGAACGTAGGTAGGAGAAAAATGCTACATTCATTCATTCAGAGATCTTAGAATATAATCACCCAATTCCTTCGTAAAAGCTAAAGGTCTGCATAAATAAAAATAGCACATATTAGGCACAATGGATTTCTTGTCAAGATTTTAAGACTAAAAATACCTACCCACTTTCAAAGAAGAAGTTGTAAGTCTCAAGAAAAAAGTTGAATTTCAACACTGCAACTTGTAACTGTAGCTAATGCGACAAAGTTTGATGTGTGCTTAGTGCAACATGCACGTGCTTGCATCCCATGCAAATGCTCATACTAAAAAAACGTAGTATATTATTATAACTTGTACTTTGTGTTTTCCGTTTCTTATAATTCATATACAAAGCGTATATGTTTGTAATTCTTAAGTGAACAACTATGTATAGCATATAACATATAACTATGGTATGATAGTGACTCTGACAATTGTGAGAATGTACTCCACTTCATGTCCGTACATATGTTCAAAGTGACATAGGAATTCATAATTTATTTTAACCTATGCACACGCTTAAGCTTGTACAAAGACATCTGCATATACTCAATGTTAAATATACCACTACATACAGGCTTTACGAGAGTATATATCTAACTCTGTACCTCATTAAGGCTGACTACTTGTTTGTAAATCCTACACTTTACATGTAGCGATTTCGGATGTATAAATTTATGTAAGGGCATACATAAACATTAAAATATTTGTGTTTGCCCTGCCCTAGGCTCGGGAAATTAAGAAGTTGAAAGTTTGCCTATTTTTGTAGGTAAATAAGCGTTACACAAATAGGTTCATTGTATTCAAACTTAAATGTCAACTCAAACTTCAGTGCATTGTATTAAGGAACATGCCATTACCATTGTACAAAGTTGGCATTATTGGGGCATTACCCACATACCTAAACATAAACAATTATTGTTCTTCTTTCCTAGCTACCAAATCACCCCCAACAAGTGACAACTTAATTTACAAACCTCCTTTGAATATTTACTCCAAAGAGATTTTTGTCTATTTAATTTAATTTTTCAACTCCCTAAACAATATGTTAGGTGTTCCTGATCCCTGGTCCAACATGCATTTTATCGTATGTATGAATTGTCGCAAAGAACAACCTTGGTCTTAGCCGCCTTAGCATTCGGTCATAATTTTATTTTTAGCATTAAAATATTGATAAGCTTATTACTAGCTATCTGTGACGAACAACCTTCATTTTACTGTCTTGAAAGGCGAAAGGCTAGATTACATTCTCTTATTAATCATTTGAACTTGATTTATATATTTTACCAGTTCCAAACTCCAAAGGTGGTCGAAATGTAAACAAAGAGCAGAAGAACCAAAGGAAACATGACAGTAGGATTAGTATCGTATTAGCCTATTGTAGAATACATCAATTGAGCCGATTTTTCCGCGATGAGTCACAGATATATTTGTCTTTATCAGCAAAGGCAATAAGCATAGAAATTAGTTACAGATTTCTCATAGCCTAATGACGAAAATATCACCTCGCATTCATAAATAGGTATCCGTCTGCGATTGTTTACCTAGTCTGAAGATAAGCTATAAATATTTATGTAGTAATAACGCAACGAGACAAACTACATCATAAGATACTTTGTAATAACGATGATTACATTGCAGATAATGGTGTATATTCTTATTGCAATTATCATTGTGTGTGCCATATCATCATAGTACTTAAATGAGATGCGTGATTATTTTGTCAGTTTTTGTAGCGACTAGGAACATGATAAGCAAAACGATTTAAAATCAATCCGTTGGTTGAAATCAACTTGTCAATTTTTTGATTTGTTATTAGGTAAACACGTCAAGGGTAATAGACAGCTGTGTATTTATTCCACACCACTATCATAAAGCTTTTCATAATTGGGACTGAAAAGATTCAAAGCACCGATCTTTCACGCTAATTTAGCATATATGCTAAAATAATTAGAATAATTAGAATTATAGATATACCTTCAAGGAAAACGTTAATAAATATCAAAAAAATGTGTTAATTTTTATTTGAAACATTGAACCGATATCGTGAACCAAAATTATGTGTTAAATGTCAGTAGGTAACGTATACAATGGTCTTTTCCAAGTACTTTAGATGCGCTGTACTTACTAAGCATGCATATACTACCCACGTAAATAATTCAGGTAAAGCATTGCAATTGTTGTGGTAATTTTAATTCTAGTGTAATATTAAGTGTATATTAGCTGAATATGATAGCAATGATAACTTCTTGTAAAGACATGCATATTGAACACACCAGTTGTATCGGTACTTTTAATATTAAAGGATTCACAAGGTAAAAAATGCAGAAGAATCAATGACGGTATTTACCTTTGAGATTTTAATGGAAATTTTATATGCTAAGCTATCTTTAGACCATTGTCTACTGACATATTGTTTACTGTTGACAAAAGTAGTATGAGTAATAATGTTCTAATTATAATAGTATATTAACCTCCATGCCCTGGCGCAAATTGTTTATTTAAATAAACAATTTTGTTAACAATAGTATAAGGATAATAGTGGTAATTGTGCTAGCTACTTAATTGATTTCAAAAATGATGCCTACATGTGTGTATGGCGTGTATGAATGCACAAAGCAGGGTTTCTCCGTTTTAAATTTCAAGCTCAGAAGATGCTTGAAAGTAAAGATCAAAATGCTTAAGGAAATCTAATGTATGTACAAGGTTAGACTAAAGACTATTCTTTCTCAAGTTCAAAAAACTTGCTCATGCAAAATAAGCATGGCTACGGTAAGCAGGATACTAAAGAATATTTTGCCGAAGTCGATGATTCCGTTTTCATTCTTTTATTGTATGTGTTTACTGCGCATTATGCACGGGTCCATAAAATATTAATATTAAATAGAGATTTTTTGATTTTGCACTTGCCACCAGTATTTTTCGGTATGCAAGCAAACAAATGCCAAGTATTTGCATTTCACTGATTTCACATGAACGAATCTCGACTCTGGGTTCTACAGCGTTCCAGAAGCCACACTCTGCAGTGGGTTATTGAAATTGATCCAGAACTTTAAAGGATGATGATAAAAAAATATAATGTACGAATGAAAGTACATAAAGCATTAGTATCAAGTGCTACATATGTTAGGATTAGATAGAGGAAAGAAGCGAGAGGCGGAGATGCATGTAAAAGATCTTATGTCAAGCCCACTAGGAGATTTCATCAGAATCAAAGCCGTATATGTATGTAGCTATGTTTAAGTGTTTGTAGATCAAGGTATGGAGTACGACTGAATGTATCACAATGTGCATTTATGTTGCAGGCTCGACTGATTTATTTAAGACATAATATCTAATGTAAGCACGATAATAGTAAGTGTATCTTGTTGTTGTGGTTGGAAATGATCAAATTCTGCAATTCAAATGAGCTATCAGAGTAGAACATGAAGATAGGTATGGGCAAATATTATTTTCCACATTATCCTTCAGATCATCTAACTTGTGTATGTGTATGTAGTGTTAGGGTCACGCTTTAGGTAAAGGTTACACTGCTGTTGCCCTTCAAATCTTTCTACTTAGAATTTAATAAGCCAACTATCCAGTAAAGTGTGTGTCTCTTTTATAGGCGCCTACATCACATGCACATACAGTGTGTTAAATTAAAATAGGAAGGAAAAGAACGGTCAACAAAAATTACGTTCACGTTCGACTTCATGTTTATCTTTATTTCAGCACTTCTTTTCCTAAACCTTATCTTACGTCACAAGCCATATACTTAGAATACTTTCCAAAGAGCCAATTTGCCTTTCAGTTTCTTATAAGCTATACTATTGAAAGTAATTGAATTTATATAATTCATATTATCATCGGATATCCTATACCAAAATTAATTGCGTCTTACCTACGTAGCATTCACTTCATCTGTTCTCATGTGAGGAATGATGTCTGCAGATTGGGATCCAATCAAAGACGCGGAATGTTGTAGGTGTGCAAGAGTTTTACAATTGCTGTGGGCGCTATGCTAATATTCATTGTTGATATCCGACTTTGACTACCTACTACTACACAACGAAACAATGAAAAAATTTCTAGGCCAAACTCCTAATGAAACTACTGCATCCTATATGAATGAATGAATGAATTATTAACACTGGAAGTTATAATAGATTATATCCGTATATTGAAAATGCTTGGAAATGGAATATATGCACACAGCCCTATACTAACCTATGCCCATCTTATATATTATCGTTTAAAATGACTACATGCTACATAGAGTCAGCCATTGAATGAACAGTGCCAAATACGTGATGGATGACTTATTAAGAGTATACAATTACTGCAAACGAAATTTGATATATAAAAGTACAACTGCTAATGCTCGTATAGTTACTTATTATAAGATTGACAATTAGCCAATAACGGAAATGCAACCAGGAAAAACAACAGCTATAACCCTGTTAAATAATTACTAATAATGCTCCCATCATCATCAACGTCTATCTACGTAAGTATGGGGAGTATGAACTGGCCAAATAAAGAATGGAGTAGAAATAGAATGAAAATGTTCAAACTGAAACTTACATCATATTCCTGGTATCCAAATACAGCAATGTGAAGTTTGTAGCTCTACGTGATACTAAGAATCCTAGAGGTCTTGTTCGAGAAAACAGCACTTGAGAACTAAAATAAAGTTCCGGAAGTATTGCATCACCATGAAAAAACCCGGTATCTTGCACAAATTCGGTTTTCTGACGTCACACGACTCATGCGAATCAAGTTCAGTAGGCGAGTGAAGAATCAATATTGTACAACTCGGTCAGAGAGTCTTCTTTAAATATAAAATGCTGAACAATGATATATTGACGGGTAGGAGAATGGAAGATAAGAAAAGTCGTAAGTTTTGAGAATAGTATACTGTGTGTGTACTATTGTATAAGTAATGTTTGTTCTTTCGGCAGTAAAAGAGAATGAATGAAAAGGCAGAAGTATGTGGGAAGTGGATGGCAGGTCCAGAAGAGCAGAGAACTCAGACAGCACAGAGAAGAGCCCGAGTTCACCTCCAATGACTTGTAGTTACTGACATAAGAATGAGAGGGGTTCTCTCTCTAGCTCACATTTTCTCTCGCTTAGGGTTCGACGAGTATGAGATGCTTTGGTTGGGTACCTTGAGGAGTCGGAAGATTATCTTTTCCACCACTACTATGCACTACTCGAATTGCTCCATGCTCAACTCAAGTCGTTTAGTCGCCTATTTAATGCCATTCCTGACTGTATATATTCTTATCGTTCGTGATAGCTCTAATGTAACTTATGTTGTTGTGCCACAACTGTATGGCATGTTCTTAGGACTGGCTTTGCCTGCCATCCTCTTATAAGCACTGGTTGATGTTGTCGTCAGGACTAAAACCATTTCTCCATCAAATATGTCAGTTTTACAATATGCTCAATACTCCTCTCCTGCATATTCCTCTACGCACGTTTATATTTGTTATAGTAATTTACGAATACTTTATTATGTCTGTTCCGTCTCTCGATCCTTTGCCCTTTCTACAGTATTTTCCTCCAGCATCACAAAACACTAGCAATTATATTAGGCTGTTAGTTAGTTAGCTATATAGAGAATCCTTAGATTAGCTATACACATTCACAGTGTTCAACCTCTCTGGCTATGAAAGTTATTCTCGGCTCTTTGCGACTGGAAATTACACTGCTCTCGTTAATAGGCAAGTATGCTAGAAATAAGTTTTCTCTGTATTGTATAGCTATTTACTCAGTTGCACACAGATAATATCAAGTTATTTTATAAGCTAAATAGTGGAGACACATATCTTGTTCACGTATCAACGTAGCTCAGCGCATGCACATTACACGTGAGCCTGGTATGCTGCATTAATATATTATCTTGTACTTATAGAATTCACCATAGACTATTTACACTTGCACAACCATGGATTACTTGTACGTACTACGATGCTCCTCTCTAGTGCGAATATGCTAATATAACAAGATTCGTAACATGTTCCTTTATAGCGTATTTAAGTGGTTGTTAGTACGTAAGCCAGTGGCTTCTATTCTCATTCCTTTTTACTGTATAAAATTAAACCATCCTCCCATTTAATTTTTGCCGTCTCAACCAGCCGCGTCAAATGCCAAATTAAATATCTGAACTTGTTAAACTATTATTGAGATGAGTGCTCTAATATTTAATGCTATTATTTCCATTCCATATATAAACCTGATATTAAACAGATGGATTACCTTAAGGCGCAGGCAACTGACGCAGGTACCTATTCGACATTTTATTATGTTACGAAAAAACTGCCATTGCAATTGCGCAATTTATTTTCCGAAAAATTTGCTGATTCATGACTGTGATTGGTTATATGATTGGTTAAGCTAGGTTGATACTAATTTATTTCATGTAGGCGTTTGAAAATAATAGCTATCTATACTAGTAAAATCTAGAATTGCCTCTAATTTTTTATTTCCTGTAGATCTATTTCATTATGTGTAAAAGTCCAACTGAAATATAATCAAATAATTGCATGACCATTTGCTCTGCGGTTAAACTCAAATGATGAGGAAAGGATGCTCCATTCTTTTTATAAAGACGAGGCTTGATTGCAACTTTACAACTACTATTACTTTAAACTTGTTTTCCCATTATGTATAATAATATATGGCTAATACATAAGTATGGCATGGTACTTGATAAACAAATTCATATTTTTCTACAAGGATAGCAACATACCTGTAAATTGCATAGGATATTTTCAATCCTTTTAGCTATATTTATGCTAATGTGTAAATTAAAAGCAGTGCTGCCTAGGGTGGATGTTTATAATTATTAGGATGCATGCAACTCAACTATAGGTAATTAGGGAATTGTAATACCCACCTGAGTTACCCACTAGTTTGGCAAAGTACATGGATAGTATCTGAGCGTAAAAATTGTATACAAATGTACAATGCGTTAGTGATATTAGCGTTTACTTCCCAACATATTTTATGTCCATAGAAAAGTGTGTTAGGTATAATATCATGATATTAATTTTATGTGTACATGTTTTTGTGTAGTGCAAGTTAGTAGTTGTGATTTTTTTGTGGCTCGTAAACTTTTGTAGTATTTGCATGACGTGATTTCAAAGCAAAGTTGCATCGCTTACATTGCGAGACTGGATCAACTCTCGCTCTCCTCCCCATCAAATACTTTAAATTGCTAATTCACATTACACATATATTTACTTATACCATTGAGAGACAGTGGAAAGCTGAGCAAGTGTAAAGATGTAAGCCGATGAAACAGAGAGAGAGAGAGAGAGAGAGATGAACGGATAGGTTCAGTTCACCTTTCGAACACGTGTTAGATATTGTCAAGAGATCTGCAAGAGTAAAGTGGGTGAGATGTTTCGAGGTTATTTCTGCGTGATTTCTTTCTGTGCTTGTAGATGAACTGTTGTGATTGGGTGTGCTAATTTTTAGCCATATAATTCTAGAAAGATGTAAATTTACGGTTTAATGTTCTCTATCTGTTCTTTTACTTAGTCAGGACTTAACTGTTTTGTTTGATTATATATCCACATCCCACACATCATACGATGTCTATGAGATTGCAATGCGATGGTCGATGCCTCCTTCGAATTGAAAGGAGAGCGAGAGGACATTTCGATAACATTAATTTGGCTTAGTAGATTTGCGGTTATATCCACTTAATGGCTCACAGATAAATTCTTCTTTCCAACTAATTGCCTTGTAGCTCGGCAACCTTTTAATCTTTCCTATAATAGCACTGAGTCAAAAAATCAGCGTCATGTCATCATCCGTGGCATCGCACTAGGTGTTCTCTGGCTCCAAGAAACCTCCTATTCTTTATTCAATAATATCGTCCAGTCATTAAGACTGGATTGTATGATGCTTTTCTTTCTTGTTATCAAATAAACTAAGCCAACAACAAATTGCCGGGTAGAGCCATGTAAAGCCAATGTGAAAAGATACATGAAAAAAGTTTGGATGATGTGTCAACTCTATGAAGACCAAATATAAAAATTGGATACTATAGAATAGCTGCCATCACGCGTAAACAAAATGATCCTTTCTGTTCCAAGAAGCAATAGCCTTATTTATTTTTTATTTGCCCATTGCATTGTACGATGTGCAATGAAAGTTTGCGCTTTGCTTGCAATTTTTAGGTTTCTTGGCGTGTTCCCATTATAATTTACAACTATATGTGCATAAAAAGTTAAGACTATTCATACTCATTAGGGATTTCGCTGATAAAATCCACTTTATACTGCTTTTACAGGTCTATGTTATTATTTAGTAGTGGTTAGGTAAGTTAGGGCAGGCAGAAAATAGAAAAGTAATTGAATAGGTCATTCCAACTGTATTAGCACTTAGAGATATCCCAGGAACACCAATGAAATTTGTCTTTATTTGCACACTCAACATATTTGTATTTATTGCAGGATTGTTTATGTATACTGCTAAACATCGTCACCTCGTTCTATCCCAGTATCGCCGCCCGTCATGCACAACCACAAAGAGTTCAAGAAAAGTCAATCGAACGAGAAGCATGCATACAAACTGTGATCCACACATGTAATTATCCGTGCAGTATGTAGCACATACGTACACGTATCCTTTCTAAGGACGCAGACAGTTTTCTTTTCAGGTACTTGCTCTGGCGTCAATCTACTCACTCTTCTTACTTATTAGCATATTAATCTGCAGCTAACTAGATGCATAAACCTACTGCAAAAATAATATTATTTATATGAAACACATTAAGGCTGACAGAAACTTCAAATAGGTATGTTTCTTTCTTTACACAGAGTTACACAATGTAACGCCGTAGTTTTCCATTTACAACTCATTTTTACGCCCGTCATACACTGCACCTAAAATTGGTAGATGAATCTGATAGAACACATTTTTAAATGACTAATATTGTCCATACATATAATCAGAGCATCATCATGTCATAAACTCATACCCTAAAATATTTGTGCCTGAAAGTCAAATTATTACTGAGAATCCTTTAGATTACCTACCTTTTTAATTTTGTTAGAAAATTTTCTCTCCTGGAGAAATGTAATGAGCAGCTTTGAATTTGTTTTAGGAGAAATACATCTAATATGAGTATTTAATTTTCTCCGGTAAAAAATATCTAAATAAATAACGAGTATTTTTAAATTCTCTCTTCTCGTCAAGATAACATTTTTCATAAACTGGGGTATAAATCTAGTCTGG